>JAEANM010006708.1:2816-18364 GCA_017656035.1 Myanophis thanlyinensis | reverse complement strand
GATATTTTCTTGAAGACGCTCTTCGTAAGTCGAAAATTTTGTAACTAGAGCGTTTCGTATGTAGAGGTACCACTGTATTTGCTTAACATACAGTGCATCATGACTTAAGTGCGCCATCTTCTGGTGGGGGAGATCAAACTGTTCTGAGAAGGATGAATATAAATTACAGTAGATGCTAATTTTAATTTGACAGAATGATGAGGATTTTTTCCTGTTTTGTAAGGAACACTGGAAAATTAAATGCATAAAAGGTCTACAGCCTATCCTATCCATAAAATGAATGCAAACACCAATAAAACTCAAGATAACTTCAATTCCCTGCTATATAATCTTCCTCTGAGAGAAGATGTTTGTGTTCCATTTTGGTGAGATGACATCAGCGGCCATCTATGAGACAGCAGCACTCTGGGAACAGGAGTCTGATCTCAGGTGGCCAATTTCTTTCCACAGTCTGCTCCAAACAGAATTTAACACTCATCATTGTATCCTGATATTATGAGAAATAAACATCACATACTGTTATTTTGCATCTTCCAACTGGATAAAAGACATATGGACACTATGATAGACACTGAATTGATCAAACAGAACATTCTTTCCCCAGATAATTTGTGAGTTGAGAGAATTATCTTTCCTTCATGCATAGAAAGAAATAGAAGGTACTGCTTCAGAATATTAACCTTTTTTCTAAAACAGCTTCTTTTTTATTTCTTTGTTTAGTAACCTCTTGTCTCTGTCTCTGCTCCATCTTGTTTTGCCTCTCATCCCTGCTTCCTTTCCCCTAACTAGACCTCCATTTTATTATTTTATTTTAATTTTATAGTATTATTGTATTTTATTTTTTATTTTATTATTTTTCTTTACTCTTGGAAGGATGGAGGGGGATTTTGTGTATATGTGTGCTGAATGGTTCCCACAAACACTGTTTTCATCAGATGGCATTTGCATCCTTTGGGGAGAGCATGTGATGCCATGAGGCATGTCAAAAAGAGGCTTGCATCACAATGCTGCAATGTTACTGATATCAGTCTGATCTCTCTTTATCCCCTGAAGATGCCATTGTGTGTATAGCATGTTTTTGGGAGAGTTAACAATTTATGTGTGACAGGTATTTGATGTATGAAGATGGGGTATCTTAATTTAAAGGTAATTTCTTAAAATTGCCATTGTTTGTTTGTTTTGTTCCGAGACAATTATCTATATGTATACCATACATACTCACATACAAGTCCATCTGCAGATAACCAACCCTTGAATTTTTAACCAATACTCTGAAAAATGTGCCATCCAAGGATAAGAGAGCCCTTGAAATTTCCATATATTTTAATTTTTACAATTGGCTTATTTACAGGTAATCTTCATGTTATCAATTTGTCAGGATATTTTGGTTATAAATTTGAGGTTCAGCTTATCTGTGGATGGGCTTATACACAAGTATATATGGGATATATAGGCACCTTTAAAAAGTTTTACTGCATATACTTGCAGATAAGTAGAACCCATTTTGAGAGGTATGTTTTCAGTTTAGTCAAGACTATATACAATATATGTACAAACAAGTGTTAACATAGCCACAGAGTTACTGAGGACGGGGCAATCTCCAGGATAGGGTTATTATAATTATAATTCCCCAGCATCTGGTGATGATCCATTCACAAAAAAGCAGCCATTTTTGGCTTTCCCAACCAAGGAACACAATTTTATGGGTATAATATGAGGTAGGCCCATTGGAAGGTGGCCTCTTCTGGCAACATCTGGATCATGGCATTTGAGACTGCTTAATAATGAGATATTTTGGTTTTTTTTTTGTGAATTCTATATATCAAAACACATCGTTTTGGCTTTATTGATTCCCTTGTAGTTGGCATTTATGATGTTTTTAATGATATATTTTTAATTTTCTGTCTATCACTTTAAGTTATTCATGTTTAGGCAGCTTATACATTTAAACCAATGAATGATGCATTATTTTACTGAAATAACCTGCTTGGTAATTCATACAATAATTAACACCCCAAATGTCCTCAACAAAAACAACAGAATGGAATGGTTAGAGGCACTCAGTGGTTCAATGTCATTCCAGTTGGCTTTGGTCTCCCAATTTCTACCATGATGCCTTAAACACTATACCAAACTGGCTCACATCAGTGATATGCTTCAGCTTTAAAAGATTGACATTTAAGGTTGCTAGAGAAAACGTATTGATTCTACATAATACAAATGTGAACAGGAATCTCAAGAAGAGATCTGCCACATACCATTTCTCACCCCTGAATTTCATTTTGTTAGATAGGGCCCAGTGTTCAAGTCTGTCAAGATCCTTCTGTACCTTGAGCTTGTCTTCTGGAGTGTTGGCTATTCCTGCTAGCTTGGTGTCATCTGCAAATTTGATTAGTTCCCCTTCTATCTCCTCATCTAAATCATTGATGAATGATATTGAAGAATACTGGTCCTAAGACAGAGCCTTAGAATACTTTCCTCCATGTAGGTGCA
Source organism: Myanophis thanlyinensis (assembly GCA_017656035.1). Classification (NCBI taxonomy): domain Eukaryota; kingdom Metazoa; phylum Chordata; class Lepidosauria; order Squamata; family Homalopsidae; genus Myanophis; species Myanophis thanlyinensis. Next base: position 15,871 of record JAEANM010006708.1, on the reverse strand, counting down.
GTTCCATTAAGAACCACACATTGAACATGCCAATTATGAATCCATCTGGTGGTGATGCTGTCTAACCCATATTTTTCTAACTTATCAAATAGTAGGTTGTGGTCTACTTTATCAAATTCCTTATTGAAGTCCCAAAAAATTATATCCCCAGCATTCTTATTCATGATGTCAAGGCTTCACATAAATGGCAGAATATAGTTTCAATTGCTTTAGAGGAGGGGCAGGTCCTCATGAGAGAACCGGTAACAGAACATCATAGAAACAATTTTAGCTAGGACATCCAGCCAACTTTGAAAGAAAAGAAGCATAAATGGCCAAGATAGATAGAGATCTGATGCTGATTTCTTAGGTAAGAAAATTAATGTTATACTGAACAACTCTATAAAAAAAAGCAAGAAGGGGGGGGTCTATTTGTAGGGCAGCTGGTTCAGTGAGTTGACAAATCCAAGTGATTACAAACTGACCAACTTCTCCATATAAATTAGGAGGGAAATGACAATAAAGCCCTGAGGCATCCTATAACTTTCTCCTTTAATTACCATTGATTTAAATTGCAAGAGAAACAAAGAATACAGTTGTAAAATACTATGTTCCATTCTACACCCATGTAATCATTGTAATCTAATAAGTACCACAATTGATGGTAACAAAGACTAAAAAAAACCCCAGATCACACTTCCCCATCCCAGACCCACTGTCATCCACAAGAGGTATTAATATAGTTTGGTACCATACTATGTCAATTGAAGCCTCACCAACTTCCCAACAACCTTTGCTATGAAGACAAGTTTAGAAATGGTACAAGAACTATTTCTCTAGTATAGTATGAGGATTCCTGTCCTGGGCAAGGCATTGGACTAGAAAACATCTAAGGTCCTTTCTAACTTTATGATTATACACCAAATTGAACTGGATTGAACAGTTATTTCTTGAGGAACATCAGTCCATGTTGTTCAGAGCTTGAAGCCAAACTTCCTATCAAAAATACATATACTATTTTCTAGTTTGGTTTATTCCTTATCTCCCTAGAGGCTTTCAGCTACTAGGAAGTGTATGGATCCAATCAACAGGGGGCAGAACAAATTGTCCTGTTCTAGACAAAGCAATCACACCAAGGGAAGTTGCAATTGGTTTAATGATGAAAGTCTACTTCAAACAATTAAAATGGCATATAGAATTTCTGGCTGAGCAGTTGTACAGACAGAGAAGATGACTTTGTCTGGTAATCAAGGACTACTCCTGTTGGAATCAGCGCAGTTCCAAAGCTGAGCATTCAGAAATCCAGAGCCAGAGATTCACAGAGTTCTGCCCAGTCATAACCATGAGAGACAATAGGCGGGATTAGAAGGCAGGCAGTCTACAACATGCAGGATTGGGAAATCAGATATGACAACCACAGAGAAAAAAAAGTGGCCTGTTTCAGTCCAAAATTTAGGTCAGAATTCCAAACTAGTCCAAATCATATAGCTGAGACTTCATGAGCAGAGCAAGGATACAGGAATGTAGGTTCTATGGTGGAGAGTAGTTTCCAATGGTGAGCAGAGTTGTGCTGGCTGCTCTTAAGTAGCCCCAACTACAAACACGGCTCAGTTAAGGGCCTTATCATTCTTGCTGCCCAAGTAGCAAGGTACATTGCCTTTGCTGGTTTTCTGATTTTGAAGGAAAAATACTGAAGGAACAGGAATGTTTTAATCACTACACCTGTAAAATGTAAAGATAACACAAGGCACTAATATCCTATGTGATACATTATTGCTGAATAATGTATTACACTGCCATTATTGCTGAAATGTAGTGGCATGATTTCCTGGTATTTTGAGGCACAAAACAAATAAAAGCTGTAATTTAAGTACTAAAATAGAAATATTAAAAATTAAACAAATGTCTTTTAAAAGTCTAGAATACTTTAGAATATTGCATGGGTATGGGCCATACCTACACCTTATGCAATTTTTTTCAGCTGACAACAAGGACTGTACCAGTCAGTTTTGGCATATTTAGGCCAAAATGCAAAAAGTGCAGTCAAAATCCAGTTTTAACTTAGCTGTGCACACAACTTTCTAAGCAAGCAATGATCTCTAATCTGGAGACTAATTTGTATTTGTAATATTTATTAATTATATTTATTAATTATTTATTTATTTATTTATTTATTATATTTAATACTGTTGCCTGCTTACCAAAGGTATATATGCAGTACCACCAACATGCTCAGGATGCAATGTATGAATTTGAGAAAGCAAGTTTATTAGACATCTATTGATTTAGAATGTATGATGAAGTTTATGATAAAGATTTGAATTCTGGAACATTTTGCTTAATGACAGAGTTTACAATTGGTTGTTGAATGCTGGAATGATACAAGTAAACCATGGAATGCCTAGCAAGTGGTTCATTTCTGTAGGAAATGAAGTAAGGACATATACTGTAATGCATTCTTCATTGTTGAATGTATTTATGGATAAATATATAACAATGCATATTGTGAAGTGAGATAGCCAGAGACGTGAATATCCATGTATCTTTCTATGCAGATGACGTTGTGCTGCTGAAAACCCAAACGACATGCAATAAGACAGATGAAAGACCGAGTACCATGAATATAAAAAATTAATATATTGAAGGATACAAGAAGTTAATTCTGAGACTATGAGCATATTATGTGGATAAAACATTTTAAGCTGGAATCTCTAGTAAACAGCAGGCTACTATGTATTTTTATTCTAAACTATATAGCATTGAGGGTTCAAAGGGGCCATTTTGCAAAATTGCAAATGGACGCAGCCTACCTTTTTGTTCACAATACAAAATGTTACCAATTTTAGCAAAAAGCTAAAAAAAGCTCTTAAATATTTCTCAATAGTTATAATGGCAAATTTAAACAAAACTCTCCAATTAAAGTCAATAAAACTACAGAACATTTGATGTGTAATTTACTACTGCATTATAAGCAGTATTTCTAAAATCAAATTATTACAGAGCATACTGAAATAGATAAAATCTGTGTACGATTTTAGATAAGGTCATTTTAAAGACAAAAACAGATGTTAGTAATTTTATAAGGCCTCCAATTTCTTTGAAGTGCATTTGGTGTACTGCATGTATCTCTTTGGAATTCCATTTTGAATTGAATTCCATTTTTATCTTGGCAAACAGCAAAACAGATTATCTGTATTCTACCACTGCAGTTCGGAAGGGGAGGGAGAATCAGCATTGGTTCATTCAGAATTATTGAACTAGTTGAGAGTATGTCAGCATATAAATTTAAAGCTTTAAAACTGATAAGTCCAGAATCAACTGATTTTTTTTTTAGTCAATCTAAAACAGGGGTGTCAAACAGGATTTCTTCAAGGGCTGGATCAGCATTGTAGTTCTCCAAGAGCCAACTGGAGGGGAGGGGGAAATAGGACTGATGCCTCCTGCAGCACTTTGCTGGTCAAAATAGGGCACAGGAGAGGTGGCGTTTTTGGCCTGGATGGCCTCCTATATTTTCAGGCCAAAATAGGGCTGGGGGGGTGCGAGTCCCCCATGCAGCCTGTTTTGGCCTGCAAAGTGTTGCAGGCTGCTTAGGCCAAAGACAGGCCATGCGGGGGCAGTGTGGGGGCAGCACATGGCCCCCTATGCCCCATTTTAGCTGCCAGAGGCACCACAGATTGGCCCTTTGCTATTTCTGGCTGGCCCCATGGGCCAGATTTAAGCACCCCATGGGCCGTATCCAGCCTTTGGGCCTTGATTTTGACATTCCTGGTCTAAAACATATATTTATTCTTTATATAAAACATATATATATTCTTTGTTATAGCAATACTGATTTTTGTTTTCCAATTCAATACAATATGGGGAAAAAATTACATAAAGGTCAAGACTGTCAACACACTCTCCAAAAATTGAATACGTTTGGTGTTGGAGGAAAAATTAGCAAAAATGAGAACTGAATTGAAAATGGGTAGGAATTCACTCCAGTGAATACCTAATGGAGAGAGAGACTTTAATATTGCCGATTGTTCTATTCTGGTTCACCCTTATTTCTTCTACCTAGTATGACCAGAATGGAAGTCTATTTCCCAGTGTATGCTTACACACAAATAAAGCCCCAACAGAAGGGGAGAACATAAACACATAAATACAAATGCAACGTTACTTCATTACCCAGAAAAAGAAATAGACCATCCTACAACCATTACTGGTAAAAAAGTTGGAGTGAATCCCAAAAGCCATGCTCAGCATGCTTTTCTTGTTTAATTGTGGACAATTCATTTAGAGGAATGGTGAAAACCTTTGAGTTAAAATAGAGCACTGTCTATTGTCTTAAGTGAAGATAAAAATAAGAGCTAATCTATAGTATATATATATGCATGTTGTAAGAGCTGTTATTCTGCCTGTTAATTAGTTCAGAACACTATGCTTGTTCATACTTTTTGGAGGGTAGGTAATTCAGGAAAAAAAGATAAAAGAAATATTCCCCTCACACATTTTCCTAATACTGGGAATATGGCATAGCTACATTGGGGAGGAAGAAACAAAAAAAAAAAGGGGGGGGGGTGGAGATAAAGTTTATTTCCCCCCTTGTCATTTTCTAAAACAGCTGTGTAATGCAAGGTACAGGAAAAGAAGGTGGAATCTTAATTCTCCTAGCCTGAATTTTTCCCCGTTATTGTACTTACTGTACAGTCAGATCACTTATCTTCTCTTGCCCTCTTTTTAACTGACATTCTATCCTTTCATTTTTTAGCTGCTCACAGATATAAATGTACATATAAATGAAAAAACTTGGCATCTTTGACATCTATATTTGGCAGACCTTTAAGTTACAGAAGAAATCTAACTTTGGTTCCAGGTAGCAGTCTTCACTATTGCTAGAATAACAAGATTTGCACCAAAAATAAGGGTGGGATAGGCACCAACTATTTTTTCATTCCACTGATGTCTACCTCAACTGTTAAGAGCAAATCATAATGAAAAATTAAAAACCATCACAGGCTGCAAAAGAATACCTGGCACCACAATCAGCAAGCTAATGGAGCAGCAGCAATGTGGGAGCTAATGGCAGTAATGAGGCTTGGAAGCACTCAATGGCAGTAAATTTAATAACTTTTTAAAAAAATGCTAGTGGGTCACACAAGGAGACTTAGTGAAACACATGCTGTGCAGGCCTGGTTAAGAATGATCAATGTAGTCTTTTGAAAACCATTTTTAATGCCTTGCGTTTAGATTTTTAAATAAATATATTTGAAACCCAAATATATGAAAATTAAAAACAAGTTTAGAAGAATATCCTTTGCTCAAGTCAGCAGTCTCTCATCCCATTTGTATAAAGTGTGTGGGAACTACTCTACCCTCATCTTTCTTTGCTTAGAGTACTCTTTGTTAATTGTTTTGAATATGGTTGCTTATGATCTTTTATACTGATGAAAAATTGCCTTGGCAGCATATATATGTAAATAATTGCAATGAAATAAACCAACTGCATTGGCTATGAAAGAGAGCACTGCCTGCATCAATATATTAATCTGAATTTAGTTGTGAATAAATCGCACATGCTGCTTTACACACATTTGTAAATTTCCTCATACAAAATTAGTGTGAACAAAATTGTTTATTCCCACATGTTTAAAAAGGACATTTACTTGCGTTTCCATTTTAAAATTGTACCTAAGATGTACGATGGTAACTCTTCACAGTTTTTTAAAGCCTATCTACCAGGCAAAGTTAGATAAAACACAAAAGCTATTTGGTTTGGTTTCAAGAAAAAAATGAAAAGAAAAATCATGGCCACAAGTTTTTAAACTTTTAATCCTAAACATTACAGGGCAAATGGATGTTGGAATCTATTTCCATACATCATGCGTTTTAACTTTTATTTCTATTTAATGGGTATCCAAATCCACTAAAACATGTGTGGCTTACAACTTTGGAGTTATGGAAATACATATTCTGGAATAAATGCTAAAAAAACAACAATGGAAAAAGCCAAACTGTCTCCATAAAGGTAAAATGGAACATTGTGAAGATTTGATATTTTTGTTTTTGTTTTTAACGTGTAAATTCAGTGCATTGTACGGTTAAAATTAATGGTCCCTGTTTGAATATCTAACTAGTGTCCATTGATTCCAAATTAGTGGATGATGAATCTTTCTGGATGCTTTCGAAGATGGCTGCAAGCTCAGGATTAGAGCTTATCTGTGACTGAAATTCACTCATTAGTGGACTCTTTTCTGCTTCTGGAATAGTTAATAATGCTGCTACTGCCCTCATAGCTGATCGTTTCAGTTCATCTTGCTTTTCAAACTCTTGCTTCACAGAGTTTGCTTTTACCTGTTTTATTTAAACAAAATGATGTTTAGGTAATAATTCAACAACAAAATTAAATTAAAAACACATGCAAACAATGTAAACGCACCACACTATAAGTAGTAAACAGTACTATCAGAATAAAAGTTCCTCAGAATGTCTTGCAATTTTCATTATTATCTGAAGAATTATTATCTATGACTGAATATTTTGTTTCTCTATCTTTTATTCACTACTGAAGCTGTTACAAAATGTTATCTTGCAATTAGAAAAAAACCATGGTAGGAAAAAAAGTGTCCTGATCCTATGTACTTTAATAAAGATTAAAAACAATTTTGATAACAAAACCTGTTGGAGAGAAGCAATTTCTGGACAACAAACAGAAGCCAGCAATAAGACTACTTTATTTTTGTGTAAGAACAGAAACTGGGGATAGGTGGGAAATAACCTGATAGGAATGATGCTTTTAAAATGTATCTTTCTTCTTGGAAAAATCATACAAATTACTCTCATAAATCACAACTTTAGAAAAAGTAAGCTATGTTAGGCTTAATAAGAGGGGCTGGTGATTGGTTCTGAATTAATGCAATTATGTTTTACAAATTGTATATTAAGGTAGATAAATTCATACAGTACCTTGGTTGTACATGTAGCACGCAAGGGTTCAACCAGTCTGTCCAGCCTCTGCAGTACCGCACTTGGACACAAAGTAGATAATCTCACCAGCATTAAAAATGTTAACATCTGGTTAGGAGAAACATAACTTAGATAAACTGGATACTGCAATGGAATGTTGCACTTATATGTACTAATCTTCAAAAGATCAACCATTCCTTTCTATATTGTCAACACCGCCAAGTTAGTGTTCTGTGCCCATTGAGTATGCTGTTAACATATATAATGTAATATAATGTATAATGTAAGTAATACGTGGCATAACGTATGTAATCTGTGTGTACTATTGTGTACAGGTAGTACTTGACTTATGACCACAATTAAGCTCAAAATTTTTGTTGCTAAGTAAAACATTTGTTAAGTGAGTTCTGCCCCATTTTACAACTTTTCTTATCATATCTGTTAAGTGAATCACTGCAGTTGTTAAATTAGTAACAGTTGTTCAGTTAATTTGGTTTCCCCATTGACTTTGCTTGTCAGAAAGTTGCAAAAGATGATCACATGGCCATCGCCCCTATCATAAATGGGTGTCAGTTGTCAAGCATCTGAAGTCTGATCACATGACCATGGGGATGCAGCAATGGTCATAAGTGTGAAAAATGGTCACAAGTCACTTTTTTCAATGCCTTTGTAACATCAAACAGTCAGTAACTGAACTGTTGTAAATCGAGATCTACCTGTATTTAACTGCTATAACTGATTCTTCTATGGACATATATTTGTAGGCCTTGTTTCTATTTTAACATTATTTGTCAGTCTGAACTAAACAACTATCAGAAAATAATGAATTCTATACTTCATTGGCCATCCTATCTAGACACTTAATATTAGTTCCACCTAAATCAGGGGTGTCAAACTCAAGGCCTGTATGTACCAACTGCCATTTTTTGAGCAAGACCCAATGCCTTCGTGCCTCCATTACTAATTGGTACATGTCAGTGCTGATAGCATTCCTATACAAAGAAGTACCAGCAGGATTGGTGCTCCTTTGCTTGCATTTTGTCCTATGTGAAGGTGGAATGACAGGTCTCTGTCAGGAGTTCTGAAAATACTTCAAGCCATCTTCCATTAATATGGGTCTGTGCTTCTGCACATTTTCTCTAATTAAGGAAGATGCAGACTGAGGCAGTCTTGCTCAAGATGAGGCAATTGTTTTAACCCATCTTCAACTGTTAATGACACAGAGGAGCTCCCCTGAGGCAATAACAAATCATAGAAATTGGCATTTGGTGTTAGAAATAGGTATTTAAATGCCTAAATTTCATTTGAAACATTTTATTCCTAATACATGTTGCATTTGCACCAAAAATGATGTTACTATATTACGTACGTACGTTCATATGTACACACACGCACGCACACACATATATAAACATATAAAAATAAAATCAACAAACTAACCTTAATATCATAATGATCTTTCAAACCATCCTCAACGTGGTTTAGGAATTCAAAGATGTCTAGTCTATCTAGACAACTATCTAGCAGAGTATACATACACTCAAAAGCTGCCTTTCTGATATCAAGACCATCATCAACTGTATGCTTAAATGGCCCCATTTCAACCTGCAAACCAAATTAGAAAATAAAAGCATTTATTAAATTTAATTATTAGTTCTTAATAATCTTTGAATGAATTTATTGAAAAATGATGACCACAAGGAAAAGTGGTCACTGTATTGTCACTGTACCTCATACAATGAAATTAAATATGAAATTAAGAAATTCCAGAAATAAATTAAGGCTCTAGAAGGTAACTTCATTACAAAATTCCATTGCTAATTCCATTTTCATGGCACTGTATTTTGGTTTCTAGTTTAAAACTAAATGGATGTTTACAATCACTCATCAAGAATTAGATTAAGTTCTTAGTTGGCTCTCAAATTCTGCAAACATGTTTTAAATTATTTTAAATGATTTAAAAACATTTAATGATACTCTAAGGCAGTGTGTCCAACTTGCAGCTTGCATGTGGCCCTGGGCAGCTACTAATATGGCCGCACAAAACTGTAAAAATTTAACATTATTATGTAATTTTGAGTGATATACGTTAACTATTATTTTATATGCAGCCCAAGACAATTCTTCTTTTCAATATGGCTCAGACAAGCTGAAACTTGCTGAACACCCATGGTCTAAAGAAGGCTGAACACCCATGCTCTAAAGAATACCTTAAGCAACATAAACACAGCTACAATTCTACGCACACTCACTCACACACACACACCAACCACACACGTGTGCGCGCACACACACACACAGAATAAGAAGTAAGCAACAGTCAAAGAATAGTATGTAAGAACAGAGAATCTAGGAATTATCCAAGTGAAAAAGTAGACCAAGCAATGGAAAATATGTTCACTATTGAACTTCTTCCTAGCGTTATTCCCGTGCTATGGCAGGGTCCACTTAGAATTGAACTCAGTATTAAACTATTCAAATGAAATTAGCAAAAAAACATACCTCTCTTATTAGTTCCTTTCTCACTTTTGTTTCATTATAAAGATGCGGAAGCACAGTGTCTAAAAGGTCTCTTATTAGTGATGGTTTATTGTGTGCTGCTGAATTAAATGTTACCAGAGCTACTCGTCTCACATTAAGATCTGGATCTTCCAATGTTTTTAGAAAATCACCTGTAATAATTAAAGACAAATCAACATATGGTCTTGTTCAACATTTTATGAAAAATACAAACTCAAAATGTGTAACCTGCTAAACCAAATTCAGAACAAAACTGCACATGTCTTTCCCCTCTTTCCCTTTTATGGTCAAGAAGGTGATTTGGATTGTTGTACCTAGGGATAAATTATGAGTCTTGGTTCAGATAAAAAATAGAGTGATAACCTAAATGAAATATCTTCATTCTCAATTATGTGTATAATTTATTCTCAAAATCTTCTTTACGGTTGTGTACAATACAGCCATAAATATATAAAATGATTTCAAGCAAACATATATGTAGTTTTTGTTTGCTTGAAACCAGTTTATATATAAACTCACAGCTACTCTACTGATATCTTAAAACACTTCTTTTAAACAAATGCCACATTTATTCTTTTTAGATCACATATCTGTATACTTGGCTTCATGACTTAAAAACTTAATCCTGTAAATAAACAGGATGAAAGTAATTTAAAAAACAAAAACAAATGGGAAAATGTCAGTAATTATATTTTTGCAAGAACCTCTTTTCTTTTCCCTAAAATTGAGATGTCCTCAAAACTATATTTAACAGCTCAGAAGAATTCATGAACTATAGTAGTTATACTTTGAAAACAAAAGTAAAAGCGGCTACTTGTGACTCTGCTAGCCATATTTCTTTTTGGTATTTTAATCTCTGGGGCTTCGCTCTGCTTTGCTACTATTATCCCTGTAGGAGTAACACATAGGGTCCACTAGTCATTGGACAGCTAATAAATTTAACAAATTTAAGTAAACGTAAAATAAAATAATAAAGTAAAATATACTGGGGCCATAGTCTATTTATTGTTTGTAAACTGCCCAGAGTCACTGAGACTGAGCTGGCAGCAATATAAATCTTATAAATAAATTTTGGATTCAAAGAAAAAGAGATATTTTGGAATGTAGTAACTTAGGAAACATTTGTTGGCAACTCTTTAAGTAACTGAAACCATATGCACTCCAAAGATCTTTGCCCTTTGAATCTGAAGTATGGCACAGCTCTAGCAATTAATGGAAATTATATATAGACTTAGTTTTATTTCAAGAGCTAACAGCTGCTTCTGATGGAAGCATTTCTTGTTACTTCAAGGCAGGAAAACAGGCATCTGTATCACCTAGTATCTACCATTGTCCTACTTAAAAATTCAGTATCCCTAAAAGACAAATTAAGCAAAACACACCTGTTGATATAATAGGGCTTTAATCAAAGTCTTTCCTATCCCTAAAACTATTCTGGAAATTACATTACTGTATATATGTTAAATACTCCAGTTAAAATTACTGTGATCTCACTTACCTATACAATTCTTTAAAAGTGGGTCTATGGGCTGTGGATGATCAGAGATAGTGAACTTCACAGCAGTGACTACTGAACTCCGAGCATATGATGATCCTAGTAGTAAATAATTGGCACAGATAATAGAACATTTTTATTTTCTATGTATTGTACTGTGGAGTTATAGAAACTACAAACATGTTAGTAATACTATTGGTGCTTTACCTACAAAATTGTATAGCATTTCTATATAAATAACAGAAATTACTTCATATATGCCATTACTTGCCATATGTATTATTATGACCCCTATGTAATATTATAGTTTAAAACTTTCCTCATTTTCAAGAACAGTTATACTTTATTTCACAGTGCTTGATTTGATTTCCAACTGTTCCTCTGTTTTTAAAACTGTAGTGTTTTATCTTTGTTTTAATTTGATTTTTTTACTTTAATATCTAATAAGCATCCTGGGAACCTTTTTAAAGAGCAAGGTATAAATCCAATAAACAAGCCTTATTAGATCAGCAAAGCCACATTCCAAATTTCCCCAAATCTTTAGTAAACAATGTTGTCTGTCAGTCACTATTTACCTGAAATTATCTCAATAAGGAATAATTACATATGCTAACTTCAGACATGAAGGAACAGTGAGAACAAACCAAAATACACCAGTGCTTTTGAATAGAAGCCAACTGTGTATTGCCATTAGTGGAAGCAGTTTTGTTAACAGAACAAGATAGGGGCAATTATTCTTCCCCCTGTTCAATGTATAAAGTTCATCAAAATGCTCTGAAATGATTTTCCTGAGAAGGGGAAAGGGCAGAGAAGAAATCCCATTGTGCCAGCAGAACTGGTATTAATACATTTGATTAGATCTCTTAAATTCATCAATATGGTATAGATTTTTCTTACACATCTGCCCAAGGTGGCTGTCTTGGAAGAAATAGACTTGATCAGGTGTGTTGTTGCTACCAAATATTCTTTTATTCTTTACAAATTTATCCAAGTATAGTTTTATAAGTGACAGCCAAAATAAATTAAATTTACCATGTAATATTTTAAATAGTATTAGTCCTTGATAGTGTGATCCTTTTAGACAAATAATTAAACTTCAAAAAAAAAATAGAGAGGAAAACTAAGAGGATTTCTTGCTCCATTAGTCCTAATATGAATCGGACAGTTTTAATTATTCTGTAAACTCATGTATAGAACTGTAACAGCCATTTTTCTAATGCTTCTTTTCCAACAATATCACTATGAAGATTTCTTCCTCTTGCACATTTTGTCTCTCTCCCATAAATATTAAACATTGGATTGTCAATCTGTTCTCCAAATGATAACTTATTTTTTTTAAAAATCAGATATTGCATTTTATCTGTATCAAACCTATAAAATAAAAATGTAATAAATAATATATTGTATAAATAATATAAATATAAGATATATAAGATAAAACTGATTTAAAACATTTCAAGACATAACAAAGCTTTTGTATGTATTAATGAGATCTATTTAAAAACTGAACAGAAGACTTCCTCTTCTTCCTTTATCACTTAAACCAATACCAAAATCCTTTATTCAAGTCTGCATTAATTTATTAGTACTGAATAATTCAATAATCTTCTGGACATTATTTCCCAAAGACAATACATGCATATTTGAATATCTACAAACCTGAGGCCAAGTATCCTTTGAGGCGTGGAAGCAGAGTTTCTGGATCTATTAAAGTAAGTTTTCCCAAGCATTCAGCAACAACATTTCTGGTACCCTCTTCTGCACACTCACAATGTTTGAGTAGCAAAGACCAGATGCTCTCCACATAAGGTTTGAGACCTTGCACTGTTGCAGAGCTAATTATTTCCTTTAAGGAATGAAGCAGAAGGTATTGTCTTTTAGGCTGACTAGTTATTTCTTGCAAGACAAATGGGAGATATTCTGGAAGATTGCCGACACTAATACTTCCCAATGCATATGAAGCTGCAGACTTAACTTCTTCACTAGGAGAGGAAAATGCTTCTAAAATTACAGATTTTAGCTCTATTTGTCCACTTAAATCAATATGATGTCCAACTTCCCCTAGAGAAAGCAAAGCTAAGAGACGAATGGAATCTGTAGATCTTGAGTTCTT
>JAEANM010006707.1:0-16547 GCA_017656035.1 Myanophis thanlyinensis | reverse complement strand
GACAGAGAGAGACAGAGAGAGAGAGAGAGACTTGCAGTTTGTGCACTTGGTGTCTAAAAGGTTTGCCACCACTGCTGTAGGTATTCACCACTTGTCTGCTATCACTATGGAACTATCCTAATACATTTAATAGCCAGAATAAAATGTTGCCAAAAAGGCTGCAACAAGGTAATTTTTACAAAAGTAATATGCCTGGATCAGTGGGAAAGCTGTAGTACCTGAAATAAAGAGGAGCTCCACGTAAGCACATTTTTTAAATGGGCTATGGTCAGACCTTTGAGAACCTCTAAACCAAGGCTGTCAAACTCGCATTGTCATGGCGTCATCATGTGACATATTAGGAATTTCCTCCCTTTGTTAAACTGGGCAGGGCGGGGCAAGCATGTAACACATCCAGCTGTGGGCTGTGAATTTGACAGCCGTGCTCGAAACAGACCCCTAACTCTGTTCCTTCCAGGTTTGCTTATCCTTGGGTTTCTTTTCTAGTGGACAATTCATTAACTTACTGTGCTATATTTCTCTAGATGTAGCCTTTACTTCTTACTTCTATTCTGGACAATGCGAGATCTTCAGGTAAATCAAGTAAAGACTTTCATTCACACACTTTTATTAATGAGGTCAACATAAAGGCAAATATCTTAAAATCACAACTAGATATATGTCTATCTTCAGTCACTTTTTTCAGTGCTTCAAACGGTCAGTAAATAAATGATTGTAAGTTGAGGACTATCAATATATGTTGTATAATATTGGAATCAAAAAGCAGCCATAGGCAAATGCATCGTGAAAACCTATAACACAATTGTAGGATACTACTCCCTATGGAAAGTCAAAAAAGAATTCTTATTAAAAACATACAGTGAAAACAATTCTCAGCTTTGATTCTATGGCTTAGTCACAACTTACAGTACTTGGCACGTTCAAGAAAAATCAGAACAAAATAATAACAGGAACAAATTTTTAAAAATCTTCATTTAGGAAACAGAAATGAAATGCAACACATCTAGAATGGAGCTTAACTGGTTTGACAATCATATTTGTTTAAAAAAAATCTCCTTAAAATAGTACAGTACTTGATGACAAAGCTGTGTGATGCAGCTGCAAAAAAGGAAACACAATGTTAGGGTGACTTGACCAAAGTATAAATTGTAAATTACAAGCAGTAATAGTTCTACTTTATAGGGCATTAGTCAGATTCTTACTTGGGAGATTTGCCCTTTTCTTGTCACCACACTAAAAGTGATTTAAACAAACCAGAACATGTGAACTTGAGTAAGTAATCAATGCCAGACTATGACCTTACTATATAATCCAAAAATAGATAACCTGGTGCCACATTTTTAGGGTGACAGTTCTCAGAATTTCTTGTTTTGGGCTTCTAAATTGTCAATTCTTAGCAACCACATAAATAAGTTTTCTCCATGAATTAATCACATACCTTCTATTTACCGCTATTTCATTATAGTAATCTATTCAGCTCAGAAGAAACACTAAAAAGAAGCTGGATTTTATAAACGTGTTTTCAAAATGGATGTTATAGAATAATAATAATTTCCGTCTGTTTACAAATTTGCTTGGCCAAGTGATAGCATCTTCTTTATAGTCACATCTGTTTTAAAATTATGTTTGGAAGACAATAGGCCATGTATGCTTGAATGCTGATTCAAGACACCATTGAAAATTAATTAATATTAGGATCTAGACTGCTGTCTTCAAAAGATTTTTAAACTACCTTTGTTTTCAAGGGTTATGTATCATGGAAAATTTTAAGAGCGAAGTGCATTACCATTTTGATTTATCTTCATAGCTCAAAAATCCCTCATATGTTATCTAAGGTTTATTATTTCCGCATCACGATTGAGATATATCCTGCATTTGTTAACAACCATCATAGAATTTTGAAAATCTATGACTGCCAATAAGCATTAAACAATCTCTGCAGGGAGGTATGGGTACCCACCAGTTAATACTTTTTTATAATTGTGCAGGTGATTACATTCTTCAGGGGGAGAAAAATAATTATCCAGAGTCAAGCTTGCTTGATTTGCTGTACTTTGTATTGAAATACCAAGTAAATCACGGGACATAACTGAGCTTTGTAGTTCAACTCAAAAGCCATTATGGATAAAGTATAATTTACTCTGCAAGAGCTTAATGTGCTAAATGCCATACTGAAATCATTAGTGCATAGAAAACTTTTGAAAAATGGAAAGTAATATATCAAAAAATAAAAAAAATCTCATCTTCCTGCAAAAGTGTACCCCAAATATGTGCTATTCAGATGTCATCTGATAAATATTGGAGATTATAGGACTTTTCTATATAACCACATTTTTGTTTCCTGTTACATAACCAAACAAAGCAAGAACTGAGTGGAATTCAAATCATGAAGAAAATATATGAATTAGCATTTTTTTTAAAAAAAGTTATGATGGTGCAGCTTTAAGAAGGATCTGACAGCCAATCAAAAATTGCTAGCCAATAATTTAAATATCTTTGCTCATTTATACACCATATTTCTTTTTCTCTATCAAAAGAATAACACTAAGTATCTCCAAGGCTGTCATCTATTAATCATAATGGCATTTCCCTAGTAGGTCTTTTCTGCATGTTATTGGTTTATTTTGTCCTGCCATCCAATCATCCAGTTTCTACCTAGAAGTAGAAAAACTGGCAAGCAGAATATAACAGGCATATCTTCCAATAACTGTGTGAGCAACCATCCAAAAGATGATGTCGTGAATTGCTTCTGTTTCTGTAGCAACAAACTCCGCTTCCAGTTCCATTAAAAAAAAGTTTCACAACTATAGTAGGAAGAAGCCAGCTCCAAGTGCAATTGTGATTGATCAGTGTGCCACAACAATCAATCAATTTTCCTTTGTGAGTGGTTAGGAAGCAAAATTTTGCAAAGTCCTAGCATTTTTAGAGAGCAAAATCATGCAGATTTTATGGTGTGCTATACAATTCCTGTTAAGCAAATCACTGTTGAGACCAATTTAAAAACCAGGTACAAGGCGACAAGGTGATTTATTTAATATTTCTAAGCTAACAATGAAATATCCTTACTCTGGTTTTTCCTTTCTTTAAAAAAATGCATATCCTTGCACATACTGTATGTTTAAAACAAAATCTAGCATTTGCATGTATATGTATAGAAAAGCACTGCCATTAGAAATATAGTCACCCATAAGTGATCACAATGATGAAATACAGTATGTTGTGATGTTACAATGCAAGCTCTGCTCTTTCTTACTTCTGTTGCATATGTTTTATCATTGCAAAGTATAAACAGGGCAAAAATAGTATTACAATGTTTGTCACTTTCCCCATGTCTACTTGCTGCAACTTGCATTTATACAACTAAGGCTATTAACAACTTTCCTCTTTCTCTCCCTCCTTTGCCTCCCCTCCCCTCTCCTCTCCTCTCCTCCCCGCCCCTCCCCTCTCCTCTCCTCTCCTCTCTCCTCCTTGATTATATGAGTGCCTCAACTAATAGCCATAGTGGGTGACCAAAGTGATTCTTTATTATATACAATTATATATAAGGTAAAATACAGTAAGTTGTATTTTTGTGAAACAAAAAAAAAGGGGGGGGGGTAAGAGGTAACAAATCTGAATGAAAGAGGTCTGATATCATGAAGTAAAATAATAATTTATAAGATGTCTGATTCCCAGCAATTCTGGACCATTGATAAATATATGAATGCTATTGAATATGTATATTAATTATGAGTTTAAAAAAGCTTAATTATATGTTTTAAGATTTGAAGTGCTGTCATCTATATTGTTACAAGATTTCATCAAAGTAGGATTTCATAAATTGATGTCAGTTGATGAAATATGAAAGTAGGTTCCAGAGAATGGTCTAATAGAAGAATCAGGGATGTATTTCAAGAAAATTGTGCAATATTCTGAATGAATGTGATTCGGGGGGGGGGGGGATTACTCAATGAGTGGTTAGCTGGGAACAAGAGAAGGATCAGAAAATGTGATTGAATTGTATGCAGATCCAAGAATGATGTGAATGATGACCAACACATATGGCATAAAAAACCCTAAAACATTTTGTATGTTGCTTATAAATAATAGATTGACAGAATTCATTAAGGCTATAAGAGAGATGAAGGGTTATGAAAGTAAAGCAGACTATTGTTAGCAGCTTTAGTAGCTGTCAGAGGAAAATTAGCATAGAAGTCAATTAAATAAATGAAAGGAACTACTAAAAGTACAATAACGGCAGAAAGAAGTACAAATCCTATATTAAAAGTATTATAAAATGGATTAATCTTTGAATGGAATGAATGAAAAGTGAGGGTAAGGAAAGAGGATGTGAAAACTCCTCAGAACAGAGTGAACAAAACTGGATGACAGTTTGCCTGTATGTAGTAGGCATTATGAAAAATGATAGGTGGTGAATTATAAATTGAAAGAAGATGCGGATAAAAAGAATACATATAACAGTATTGCAACACATGAAGATGAGAGAAAAATACAATGGAATGTGAAAGAATAATGGAAGGAACGTTTTAGAACTCCGTATGGAATGTTAGTAATGTATTGTAGAGCTTTGTCAAAGAAAGTGCTATAAATATTAGATTCCTAGAAAAAAGGACAAGAAGAAGTCATAAATGTTGTAACACTATACAATGGTAAGACTACGTATAGAGGTACTTGGAAAATATGCTACTTATTTAATATTTGTATAAAACTATAATTTTGCTTGTTAGGTGAAAGTCCCTGTTTGAATGTAAAGATATCAAAAACTATATTTTTTAAAGCATGCCTAGGGAAAATCTTTGCAAAATTCAGAGTAAAGGCACAATAGATAACTATGAATAAAATTTTGGAAGTGCAGGACTTTTACTCCTTGGCAGATCACTAAGAAATATATGAATATAAAAAGGTTAGATATATAAACCATGAAAAATTAGAGCCAGAAGATTAATTTGTGTTCTTTGCTAGAACAGCATACAAAATTATATAGACTAGATTTAATTTAGTTTATCTTCTTGTTTTCATTTATTTTTCTTTCTAGTTCTTGATCTTTTTCTGTACTTGTAAAGGTCTGCTTATACCCAAAGGAAATTATGGGATGTACATGTATGCATGTAGCTTGTCTTGATGTATTATCCTTGGCATCCCTTACCACTGACTAGAACTAATGTCATTGGCGAGAGTTATAGGGAATTTAAATAACATTCCATAGACTGCTTGCTTTCTACCCTTCCCCTTAATGAAGCCAGAGCAGTAGCTTGGTCTTCCTATGCCAATATGTTCTTGGCATATTGGGAGAGAGAGTATACATATCCACAAAACAAGCTTACTGCTCTATGAGTTGTGCGTATGGCTATAATTTTTCTGTTAGAGTGACTAATAGACTATTCTCTATCATTATTTCATTAGCACTAATGACTGAAGTATGAAAATCTTAAGTGCTCTCAAGACACGCATCTTTGCCTAGCTGGTATTTGTGTGGTCACTGTAGTTTAATGAACCTAGTTTGTATATCTCATTTGTATATCTCATTTAATGAATGCCTAGTTTAATGAAAAGAAGGACTAGGGATGAATTGATAGCAATGTTCCATTATCTAAGGTGCTACAACAAAGAAGAGGGGGTCAACCTATTCTCTAAACAACATGAAAGCAGTACAAGAAGCAAAGGGTGGGAACTAATTTAGGAGAGAATCAACCTGGAACTAAGGAGGAATTTCCTGACAGCTAGAACAATTAATCAGTAGAACAACTTGCTTCCAGAAGTTGTAGGTGTTATGGGGGTCAGTTTGTTATGTGACTGACTGGTCAAACCATGTAAGGGTCATGAGATCCTGGCTGGTTATGTGATTCTCACACATGGTGACCAATCAGGGTGACCTCACCACCAGATGACTCTCAAATAGCATGACTAGTCAGTTACATGTCCAACTGACCTCATAAGATATATAAAAACAGAAGAGAACTGAAACAAGATACTTCCACTGAAGTTTTGATGTTCCCTAGCCTGGTGATGAAACATTTGGAAACTTAACAAAAATCTTGGCGAACAAACCAACAAACCTTAGGCATAAAAGCTACCTGGATGACTTTTAGCCAGTTATTTTCTTTCAGTCCAATTCACTTCTGAAATTTAGTGTCAAAATTATTGAATGCTGACAGTGTGATTTTTAAGACATGGAAAAGAAATGGAACTGTTTATTTATTTCTTCATTTCTGTAAGATAAAAAACTAAAACTAAAACAAGACAACCTAATATTACCCATGTTTAATATCTGTAAAAGATATGCTTTCATAGTGCAAATGTAGTGCTGGAACCCATGAGTTGATTACTCTTGCTCTATGCCATTTACTGTAATAGCAGCATTATATCACTTAGTAAAACTGTTATCATTGTGGGGAATTCACTATTACCAGCATAATGGCTACAAATTAGCATATTTATTTTTTCTTTCAAAAAGTTTTGGATTTGCATCTAATGACAGTAATGGGCTTGGTAACAATAGGTCAGATTCATTAATTCATGCTTTGGACATTTGTTTCTTTATGAGAAAATTAAATTGAACAGATTTCTCTAAGTTTGGTTTTTCACATGTTTTAAAATGGATGCCTGCTATGTGTTACACTGCTAGCACAGAATCCAATTTGTTTTTATCTGTGAATAAGTACAATATGATGATTGCACCTTATTTTTCTGGTATATTGATTTATGATCATAACAACTTTGCAAAAAGTTTAATGTATGAAAGCCAAATATGTGGAGGTTGTACATTATTCTAGCAATAGAATGATTGTAATTCCTGTCTTCACAAAGATACTGAACTTTTCAATACATTCATGAAATCTAATAAAAGCAATATCTGAAACAATAACAAAAATGAATGCTGCCTTAATGCGTAATATAAAGTTCAAATGAATATTTAAAAAGCATCTTAGGAATTTTCAGTAGCAGGGTGTAAGGAAAGAGATAGTATTTCATTTTGAAAAAGATTAGAAACAGTTGTACTGAAGTTTTAACATGCTCCAAAATTATTCTTTTCAGCTCTTCCAGCCTTACCTTGAACAGAATTGATATAGCAGTTTAATTATTGGAAAGGCTTAAAAAAGAATAAGATGATTCACTTGGATGCCTTTTTATGGAATTACTGAGACATGCAGTTTCACTTCAGACAGCAATTTCACCTAAGTGGTAGTAAAAAGAAGAAGGGTGATTCAGAAACGAAATACTACTGCAGTTTGGACAGATTCACTCGTTATCAACTGTGTCCATTCTTGGACTGGCAGGGGTGGGTTCCAGATAGTTACTATTATAGACATCTCACAATACAGTGTGTGCCATACAGGACTTGGAAGCTACAGCTGATCTAAGAATGAGAATAAACTGACACAGTCATTGAAGGATATTATATAGTATGCTCATGAAACATTGTTGTTCCACTGCTACTCTGGCTGACCATTAACTTCTGGATACAATTCAAGGTGCAGGAAATTGCAAGTTCAGTCAATTGTCATCTTTTGGACAACTTTCTCTGGCGTGCTATTCTTCTAGAACAGCATTTCTCCAGAAAGCCATTAGATTCCCATACTATTAATTAAAACAATTTTGAAAATCTGTTTTTTTCTTAAACCTTGGATAAGATTGATGGAGAAACTTTTTAGAATGTTATGATTGTCTTCTTTTGAGACATACATTGTTCTTTTCTAATTATTTTGATTTCTTCTTTCGTTTAACGTTGAACTATGTCCAGAGTATTAAGAGTTACACAACCCTCTAAAACAAATATATCAAAGGCCTTTGAGGCAGATACTATAGTACAGTTTTGCTTGTGGTGAATAGTATAACAGAACTTAACAATAAGTTACTGAGTACCTTAACAATTCATGGAACAATATTAAAATCATGCTTTGATAGAAATGTCATCAAAATGAAAAAGTCTCTTTGAGGTTTCATATAGCCTTAACTTTTTCATTACTCTTTCTCAGAACCAGACCTAAAAAGCAATGATACTGTATTCATAAGTGAAATGTACCCACAGGATTAATATTGAATTTGGTAGTTTTGTCTTATTTTTATTTGATCTGTCTACGATTTGATTTGTAGATCAAATTTAAATTCATATCTCTCACTGATTATGACTAGAAGTCAACAAAAGGCTATACTTTTATACAGATTGCTACTACTTCTGCTCTTGATTATCAAAATTTAAAAATATAGCATTTGCTATAAATCCAGGAAGCTGAAATAGTTGTCTGATTTCTTTTCTAGAACTTACAGTAAGGTCATCCTATTAAAGAAAATAACATTATAGGATTTTTTAAAATGGCATACACTGCTACCATATTAACACATGTTTCATACAAGATTTAGATGTTGGTGCTAAATATGCATTAACTTTTTAATGACTTCATTATGTATGAAGACCATTCTGCATTGGTCTTCCTATTAATGTGTTTCTTATTAATGTGCGTAAATATTTATTGACAAATACAAAAAACAAATTTACTTACATATGTCTCTGAGCTGTCTGTGGAGATTCTCAGTCAGTCGGGTCATGGTTGTCCCAAAGATGCTTTTTTCAAGAGGCACTTGAAACTTTCTGTTTTTTCTTTGAAGACGTTTTACTTCTCATCCAGGAAGCTTCTTAAGCTCTGACTGGATGGTAGAGAATGAAAGGACTGTGTTGTAGATTGGAGATAGAATAGATGATGTCGTATACCTCCCCCTCTGTTGAGAGGTGGCTGTTCAATTTTTACATAGATAGCTTCTTTAAACCCTTTTTCAAACCAGTCGTCCTCTTTGTCCAAAATATGGACTTTGTTGTCTTCAAAAGAGTGACCTGTATCTTTTAAGTGCAGATGGACTCCCAAATGGACTGCTGAATCTAGTACTGATGTGTTTGTTCTCCTATGTTGTGCCATGCTTTTATGAAGTGGTTGTTTCATTTCCCCAAAGTGCAGAGCTACACATGGCTCACTGCATTGTACTGCATATACCACATTGCTCAGTTTCTGTCTGGATGTTTTATCCTTGGGGTGGACAAGCTTCAGCACATATGTTATGTTAGCTGAAGATCCTCCTGAACTTCAGCCTTCGTGTATTCTTGGGTTTGAAGTGTGCACGTATGTTATGTTAGCTGAAGAACCTCCTGAACTTTTCCGATATGATTTCAACATATGGAATGACAATGTTGCTTTGTTTATTGTTCTCGTCATTTTCTATTATAGCGGATTTCCTGCAGGGACATTTTTGAGATTTGATAAAGGCCCACTTGGGATAACCACATGTTCTGAAGGCTTCCTCAATGTGTTTATATATATATATTTTCTTTCCCATCTTTGCTGCTAGGCAGGCCTTCAGCTCAGTGATGTAAGGTTCTGATGACTCTTATTTTGTGCTCCAGTGGGTGGTGGGAATCAAAATGTAAATATTGATCTGTGTGAGTGGGCTTTCTGTAAACTTCAGTGTTAAGACTTCTGTTTTCCTTGATGTGTACTGCACAGTCGAGGAAGGCTAGACTATTTTTCTTAATATCTTTCCATGTGAATTTGATATATCTGTCCACAGAGTTGATATGTTTGGTGAATGCTTCTAATTCCTGTGTTTTGATCTTGACCCAAGTATCATCCACATACCTATACCAGTGAAATCTTGTGAAGGAATCTAGGGCTTTGCTTGCTACCTCTTCCATGTAGAGATTGGCTACAATGGGGCACTGGTGAAGTCATAACGCAGCCATATTTTTGTCTGTAGAAACCTTCATTGTATTTAAAATAGGTAGTGGTCAAACAGAGGTCCAGCATGGCACATATGTGTTCTGGGCTGAGGTTAGTTCTGTCATCTATGGTGCTGTCTTGTAACAGTCCTTTTTTTTTTACTACCATGACAGCAAAAAAAGCACCTTTGGGACATACCTCTGAACTGTTTTTAGTTATGGACCCTATGTGGGACCTAATCATATTCTATCTACCTATCCACCAGAGATGAAATTCAGCAGATTCTAGAAGGTTTGTTAGAACCAGTAGTAAATTTTCTAAGCAGTTTGGAAAACAGGTTGTTAGAAGAAATCTCCTTTTGTTTTTTCCCCCACTTTACAGGGTTAATCCTGTAAGGAAGGCAGGAAAAAAACATTCTGGTGTTATTTCTAGCCTAATCTTTATTGCCCTGCTTAGAAAAACTGCCCAGCCAGTCACATGACCCCCCCAGCCATGCCCTCAGAACCGGTAGTAAAAAAAAATTGAATTCCATCACTGCTACCCACCCATTTCTTATGTGCATGTCCTTATGTCCTTTGTTCTGAAACCTGTCTTAAATAACTGGACAGATATAAGAACAACTATGACATCACCTTCACAATCAAATTATAGAATTCATCTAGGCAAAGTAATTTAAAAGAAATTGTAAATTATAAATAGACCAGGTGCCCAAATCCAATGTATTTTTCAATAAAAAAACAATTATATAGCTGAAACAACAAAATTAAAGCATTTTTGAATGATACAATTATAGGATACAAATAAAAGCAATGGCTAGGAATGTTGTTGAATTAAACATGCTCTCTTCTTTTAAGGCACTCTAATGTTTAATGAGAGAGACACATTCTTAAAAAGTATTATAATGAATCTCATTTCAACTTTGTTAACTAAAAGCATAAGAATATAATTTACTATTTACTTTTATTGCAAAACTTGTAAAAATAATACTGTCTCACTTCTTTAATAAAATATTTGGAAATTTTATTAGAAAATTAACATTGCTAAATTCAAAAGAGAGTGTGCATGAAACAATATATACCCAACATGAATAATTTGATTAAGCTATCTCTGCCACATTATAATATGTTTAAGAAAATGGGTCATTAGAGCAGGGTCCACAATAGAGACTGATGCTCTTTTTAAGTCAATCTCAGCATTTTCCCCCATAAGTAGGTCATTGCAGGGTTCAGGAGGAAAATCAGCATTTACCAGTTGCTAAGAGACTTCAGCTGTTTTAATCCAGGTTAAGACCTGAGTTAACACTTAACCTGATTAGTTAAAATCAGGTCGCATACAGCAGTTATTTGGAACAAGACAACATGATCTTTGGAGATGTATGTGAAAGACAGACAGTCAAACTTGAGATAACTTTTTGTGACTAAAAAAGCAACACCTGCACAATTTTATGGCAGTATTAGTGAATCGGTTTTTAAAAAAGAAAAGTCACTAAGAAAATGAAATTGGCCTGAATTCTTGGAAAAAAGAAGCTACTAACTAATAAAATAGAAACCAGTCAAGAAACAGTGACTCTCATAACTAAAACAATGGATTAACTGGATTTTCAAAGCCTGGAAAGGTTATGAAATGAAAAAAAATTCCTTGCTAAATTTTCAGATTGACAGAAGTCTGCTAATAGTGGTTAAAGATACTAAACTAAAAAAATGGAATTTTTGTCCTAGAAGCAAAGGACAAGAACATAAAAGCCAGCTGAATAACTTTGGAGCAGGAATTTCTTCTCTGCTTAAGGAAGAAGTAAATGTCAAACCATTTTTGAAAATGCTGGCAAAAAGAGTGCATGGTCATATCACACAGTTGTCAAGAGTCAAGATGAACTTGATGATGAGACAGAAGGGACAGAGAGAGGAAAATATAATACATTATTCATATTCCCTTTTCCTTTTCATGCACACATACATCATCACTCAAGATGAGAAAGAAATAGAGTCAAGGCATTGCTATTGTCTCAATGCCTCAAGATAATATTTATTTATAACAGCCTCAATTCTTAGTTAAATGGTGTGTGTGTATATTCATATTACAAAATAAGTCTTGTTGTTCTTGGTTGCATAGCTATGGAGAGCTCATTCTGCACAGCAAGTTAATTTTATGATTGTTACAAATAACAAGTTATCCTTCTTGAGTTTTGCTGTCACAGTTTCTAACAATGTTCTCTGAAAATTAATTACAGTATTTACTTTCCTCTGACCAACGCTGGTATTTTTATCCATTGCCTAGGCTTTTATCTGTTGACCAGGATAAAATGCTCTATCCGTACAGGCCTTCTTACTTCATATTAGTTCTGTGCTACAGCCACAAAGGTCATCTTAACTTTAATTGGTTCCCTTTCATTGTTCATGAGCTGCTTGGTGCTAGAGGTAACTCTCCTGTCACTATGATAATACTTTGTAAATTTATTTCCTAGATCCAATCCACTGTACCTGTTTTTATTATACATATTATTCTCATTTATTACCTTCCACAGTTTCCAAATCCAAATCTATCCAACTCAAAAGAATTAACTTATTCCTCATAATTAGAGTATTTATGCCTTTAATAAACAAACCTTTTTTTTGCTCAGGTTTGTTTCTTACAAGCTTGTATATGGCTACTCAACTCATACAATATGAGTAGAGCATCTGGTTGGTAAAAGAGTTCTAGTTATATACACACAAATGGCTAAGGAAAGACATATAATGCATATCACATGCATAAATTGTTTAACTACAATATATGAAAAAAAATCACTAAATTGTCACACTGTTCATCATTACGGATACAAAGAAAATTCCTTTACTTCTGGAATTTAGGGTTTGATTTTTCTCACACCTCTTCCTTTATATAGTTTGAGAAGATAATGATTAAAAAGGGGAGAGACTTGAATTGTAAGAAAATATATATGAAATAGAAATTATGGAATAACTGAAGAGGTTGCCCACAAATTTAACATGCTTGATGTTAATTAATTTATCCATCCAGTAATTTATATACTGCTACCTCCTAGGCAGCTTACAATAATACTTTGAGGTGGTTAACAATGCAATTACTATTAAAATTAAAATATGTGTGTTTAAATTTTAACTTTTAAGCAATTAAAACATGACTAATTCAAAAAGGGAACATTTCCATGGATGAATTTAGATACTTTTAATGTGATTCTTTTCCCCCCCCACTTTAGTCTGTTTTTCATACTGTAAAGAATATGGAAGTGCAGTTTGGTTTAAAACTTTCAGCTATCACAGCCAAATTTGTATTCAATGTATCCATTGAAAAATAGTCCATAGTATATTGGTGAGAGTGATGAATAGAACTGATCACATTATCATTCTAGGAAATTGTTTTAAAGTCAGTCAGACTGTTGCTAAGATACCATGTTTTGCTACTGAAGTGTCTCCTATCCTGAGACTTTAAAAAAAAGTGGTAAGAAAGATTCTTCTACCAAAAGGAACAATACTACTAAAGATGTTGACATTTTGCCTGCCTTAGAACTACTACCTCAGAAATCTTTTACTTCTCTATATAGAAATAGCTCTGGAAACAAAAAATCACATAATATGTCTGTCTACCAGCATAACAGTTTCTTCCAAGTATATAGTTTTTAAAATATAAAACAAGATTACATGTGTTCAAATTATATGCTGTCATAAACACAGTGAAGAATCTGATTGCACTTTGCAATGACATTATCTCAATTCAATTAAAGAGAATATTCACAGCCAGAAGGAAACAAATAAAACAGGATTAAGATTAACAAGATTAAAATATAATACATGCCTAGAAGGATTTTTTTTTAAAGTATTAACCCCTTTGCCTGAAACAGTGGACACTCTTGCTTGTTCTTTAATGATTCCCACATGTTCATTGGTCCCATTACTTCTACAGAAAAAGGCAGGGCTATAATTGATGGTTAGATAGGAAACTTTTAAACAAGTTTAAATCCCTGCTCCAGGTACCTTGAGGTGGGCATGGAAGTACATTAGAAGGCAATTTAATTCAAATAAGACCAATATGATAAATTACAATAGGAAGATCTTTTTTTCCCCAAGAAAAATATTAGCAAAATATAGCAACTTAACAAAAGCACTTGAAGCTTTGGGACCATGATCATTCAGATGAAATAATGAATGTTGAAACAATTTCCAAAGAAAAGAGTTCCAGAACTGATGCCAACACCAAAAAGGCTCTGTCCTGCATACTTGGGCAAAACAAAGCTTCTTTCCTTTAGGAAACTTCAACAGAATGAGAAAATAATGAGGGAGAGGATGGTTCTTTACATTATCCTAGATCTTAATAATTAGAACAGTTTAGGCCTCGAGTAAATAATCCATGGATAGCTAGCTGGTGTATTGGTTAAGGCGCTAGGCTAGAAAAAGGGCTGCTGTGAGTTCTAGTGCTATGAGTTTTAGTGCTGCCTTGGGCCAGTCTTTCTCTGTCTCTCAGGAAGCAGGCAATCACAAACCACTTCTGAAATATCTGTCCAATAAAATTGTGGGGCTTGTCCAGACAATCACCACGAGTCAAAAACTCAAAGGGGTGCATGCATACACACACCTAACACTTGCATCAAGGAATATGCCCCTATCTATGACTCCATTTGCTCCTTATGACTTACTTCCTCCCCAGCTACTGCAATTTCTATTTGAAGTTACAACTGCCAAAACATCTTAGGGAGATATTTATGGAAGCAAGATTCAAACAGCTTGACCAAATGGTCAGATATGGAAGATTCCATTCTATACCCTACCACAGATGTCTCTGCATTTATGGAGTGGCAGAAGACCTGGCTCCTATTTGATTGCTGCCTATATAAGAAGGTGAGAGACAGGTACCTTGGTCTATATACCAAGAAATGGCCCATTGGGATCCCCATATCAAAACAACTTACCTTATGTGTGGCCAAAATCTGAAAATAACATTTAACACAGCACAGTACTTAAGCAAAATGGTTCGGTTGAGATCTGCATATGTGGGATCGATTGGGGTAGATTGTAGAGGTGACACCGAAATATAATTTTATCATATTTTATCTAAATCTTAAATTATCGTATTTTATTCCAATTCCATTTTAAATTGCTTTATCAAATTTTAGTAATAATTTGTTTCTGGAACTCTGCACTTTGATATGGCCCCATTTTAATCAGTAAAATTAATGGGGGAAAAATTACTATAGATGTAAAGGTCCTGAAAGGCCTTTCTAAAAAGAAAGCTTAGTGCCTGTAGAACTTTTATAGCACAAACAGCAGAGTGGGATAGATATCGCCAACATAAACTGGATTGCAAGAAGAGTTTTGGTAACTGCACTGCCCAGAGTACTGGAATGTAACTCTAACTGCTTAAAATGCTTACTTTAAAAATAGCTTCTTTGGCTCTTTCCAAGGCACATAATTTATCATTTGCTTTTCACAAGTTGCTTATATCAACAGAAAAGAGAAAAACTAAACTAGTTTCAGTCTTTGAAGGTTTATTTTCTGTAAAACTTGGTAGTATCAAGAGAGAAATGCAGAAATGGAGCTCTGACTAATATATACCAGATTCAAAAACTGGGTATGCATTAAAATAACTAATAGTAGTGTTTATCAGAGGACAATAGAGATGCTTATTACAATTTTTAATGGTAGTCTGAAAGTAAATCACTAATCTAAACAAAGTATTCTGCAAGATCACAAGTTATATTTCCAAATGCCATGTATCTATGAAAAGGGTTCTTTTTCATAATTTTTTATGTTACATGCCATAATGCAGGAGAATTAATTTAACAGTATCCTAATCCATCAATGAATGGATTCAGTTAGGTTTTTTCTTAAAAGTAAAATTTTGCAAGATTAAGAATGATATTATTTTTCACTGAATAACACACATAATAAAGAAGTAAAATTATTTCCTTATTTTTATATGACTCTTTCTTAAGAATAATATGATTATAGCTCTAATAAATAAATAACTTAAATTCATTACTGGGAGTGCTGCTTCTTCAACATTAACAACAATAATGGAAGAACACTTACTTTAAATTAAGATCACAAGTTTAGGAGTAGATTTGTTAACTTTTTTTCTATCTGCCATTTAAATAAAATCTTTGACTGCAGGATTTATTTTAGGTTAAATTTTATATTTTGTACTCATTATTTCCCATAATGAGGAAAAACAAAAAGGCATTTATCTGCTTCAGATGAAGAATTGGGCCATTTCAGAGCAACTTTATTCTTACTGAACCCTTGAGGTCAGGTTTTAAAAATTATACTTTATTAAATCAGTGTCATATGAAATCTTGGAGAGGAAGAAAGGAATTTTGCCTTGGGTGTACAGGTAATCCTTGAGTTACAACCACAATTGAGACCCAAATTTATATTGCTAAGTGAAACTTTGTTAAGTAAGTTTGCCCCATTTTACTACTTTTCCTGCCAAAGTTGTTAAGTGAATCTGGATTCTCCATTGACTTTGCCTATCAGAAGGTCGCAAAAGCTGATCACATGACCCCAGGACAGTGAAACATCATAAATATGAGCCAGTTGCCAAGCATCTGAATTTTGATCATGGGATCATTGGGATGCTGCAACGGTAGGCTTACCATATTTGAAAAACAAAAAAAGAGGACGGGGGGCGTCGGCGGGGGGGGCGTCGGCGTCATCGGCATCATTGGGGGCGGGGCTTCGACGTCGGGGGGGCGGGGCATCGGCGAACGGGGGCGCGGCGATGGCAATGGGGGGCGAAGGGGGGGCGGCGATGGGAACGCGAAGGGGGGGCGGCGATGGGAACGCGAAGGGGGGGCCGGCGATGGGACCGCGAAGGGGAGCGCGGCGATGG
>JAEANM010006706.1:0-18364 GCA_017656035.1 Myanophis thanlyinensis | reverse complement strand
TCAAATTAAAGCTGGCAGTCTGCAGTTAAAGCACATCTTGTTCGTTTCATTTCAAATCCATTGTGGTGGTGTATAGACCCAAAAATGTTAGAAATGTGTCAATGTCCCAATATTTATGGACCTGACTGTAATTATTAAAAAGATTTATTTTAAAATAAAATAACATGCCTAACTTCTGAGATCTCTTTGTTGAATTTTTCAAGAAAATGCAGAGCAAAAATTATGGCATTTATTTTAGGCAGTGGAGAGGTAGGTTTGATTCAGAATTAATTTGGTAACTGGGAACTATCTTGTGTGCTTTCCTCATTACATTTACTCCCATCCTATATTATTAGTGAAGATTTTTTTTAATTGCTCAGTTCTCAGTAGTCTTTCAACATCTCCCAAATCCAAAGATGACATAAGAATTATTGTCTAACAATAGCTCTATCATCAATATTCATTATAATTCATTAGCATATCTTCACAGGGCTCATTTTTACATATTGTAGTATTGTACCATACTGTGATATTATAATTAGTTTTAACCATGATTTGCTTTAACAAGATACAGATTTGCTGAACTAGATTTATTCATGAAACATTGCTTTTTAATAAATGACTACATTCCCCACATCATGTTAAGCTAAAACGGAACAAATCATGTTATTGTTTAAACTTATACCTAGCAGGTATCTTAAACCATACCTTAGAGGGGTATATGACAACTCACCATGGCCAACTCACTGCAGCTAACTCACCATGGGACAATTCACCACAGGATAATAGTTATATTAATATTGAAGAAATAGTGGAATAAAATAAATAAAGGATGCCAAATTGTTGAATTGTTCTGCAGTGAGTTATCCTCTGTTGAGTTGGCCATGGCAAGTTGTCCTGCGGTGAGTTGACTATGTTGCATTGGCCATGGTGAATTGACTGCAATGAGTTGGCCAAAGTGAATTGTCCCATTCTGCCTTAGAGTATCATCATAGAATTACAGAATTTCAAGTTACAGGGTGGCAACAGAGGCACAAGTCTCTAGTTCTTCACTGATATCTACAGGCCACCAGATCTTTCCAGCCCAGATATGACAAGTCTTATTTGCTAGAGTTTGGTTAAACATTTTCACATTGCAGTTAAAGTTGACAAACATTTTATAATATAAATTAATTTAATGTTATTGTTTTAATCCACTTAGTTGTAAAAGGAGGCCACAGGCAAATGTAGGATAAGAATTATAATCTTTGCTCAGTTATGAAGTTCAAACCAGTGATTTATTTTTAGGCTAATCTAGCTCCAATCCTAGAGTTAGAGTTGATACATAAACTCTAAATCTGTCTGTATTACAGAGCAATACAGTATGCAGTAGGAATGTCCAATCTATACTCAGTTGGAATGTAGAATGAGATCAGCAGCAACACTTCAACAAACATATAAAGCCACCAGCTAAAACATCACTGTTGCAAGTGTTACACATCACTAATCAGTTACACTGATTAACTCTGGCATAAATGGAAAGATGTTGACAAGGTTCAAACAAAAGGTCAAAATGTTGTGGTTATGACATCTGCAATTTAGGCTTAGTCTGGATTTTTATTGTAATAATGAATTACTAATCTTCTGGTTCTTCATGAATCCAAATTTTAACTATTTCTGAAAAATGTGAAGACTTACTTATTTACCTATCTACCCACATACCTACCCATCCACTCAGTTAAAGAGTTCAGGTTTTCATAAGTCTTTTAGGCACTGTATTTACAATTCAAGATATTTACTCTGGATTTGTCATTGTCCCTATTTTGTTATGGGAAAATGTCAGTAACAAAACACAAATAGAGCAAGACAAAATAGTGAAGTTTGTACTAAAGGTAGGTAATGAGCAAAAGTTTCCTGCAATTTAGCTCTGAAGTGCAGGATGCTATTAGCCAAAAGTAAAGATGCTATTAACAATACATATACATAGCTATGTATTATAACCTATTGTAAACAGGTGCATTCACATTACAAATTCTCAGCTTTTTTAATCAGTTAAAAGAAAGAGTGGGAAAGGTTGACATTAATGGAGTAAATATATTCAGATCCAAAGTCATATTGACTATTAGTCACTAATGGTAAGTATCCCACAAAATTATTGGCAAAGTTAATACAGAAAATAGTATTTTAAGGGATTCAAGAGACTCAGCAGACTTACAATATTTCACCATAAAGTTTCAATTCCTAAATGCTGTTATTTCCCACTTTTAAAAGTATAGTAGACATAACTATATACTGTATACTATATACTGTAGACATCTATATATATTCTCACACATAACAATGTATTTTATATGTTCAAATCACATTCAAAGTGAGAAATCTGGGAATTAAAAACATGGAGTTTCTATTATACAATTGCTTTAATTTCAAAGCAGAACTCAATCAAATGCTGCTGAAACATTAGAGATTAATGTCTCCAAAATATTCCACAATTTGTAAAAATGTAGTTTTTTTCAGGGTGAAAAAATTCCTTTCTTTAGAACTTACACAGTTCTAATAAAAGGTCAAATACTCTTGAAATAAAATATATTCAAAATATTACTGAATTTAATACTCCTTTCATGTCTCTGATACGGATCTTCTCTTTTCGATATAAAATCATGGCTAGCCATAAAATTAAAAATAATAAGCGCAGGATATACATAAATAATAAAGTTCCATTGCAGAAACACAAATTCAACAATACTTTCATTGTATGTTCAATGTTAGACTGATTTTAACAGCCATTCTAATAATAGCAGTCTGATATAAAAAAATTGCTACTTTATGGAATCAGACCTAAAAGACTTTCCATTTTAAGAAGTAATGGTAAAAATTACTGTAACTGCAGTAATAGCATTTTATTTAAATAAAGCAAGTCCACTTGAATACCATTTTATTTATTTACTCTTTATCTCTGGTTTAATTTTTCTGCTTCTTTAACCAAAATATCTAGACTGTATTCACACATTTATACTAAGCTGTATACTAGTTTGCAAAGCATTAATGACTAGGTTTACAAAAAAACACTAAATTGACTTATCAAAATGTATAAATGTAAATTATTTTAAACCAGGGACATGTAATATTTGGTTGTCCAGATGCACTTTAAAGGCTATGAATCCTAGCCAGGAGACCTAATGGTGAGAAATTGAGAAAACTACAATTGAAAGTATCAAGGAATGGGGTATAGTACTAAACTCCACTGTAAAATGATATTTAGGCGTCTTTCATTTTACTTCTACAATAAAAAAGATCTTTAATAATTATTGCTTCGTAAAACAGAGAGAAACAATCAAGTCCCCAAAGAGATTTAAATTAGATTAGTTATGGTCAAATTAGAATACAATGCAGTCACAATCTAATAAATCTACTGTATCATTTCTGGTCTCCGATGTACTATATCCCGCATTGTTTATAGAGATATTGGCATAAAAAGTTTTATTGTGTATAACTGGTGCAAACAAGCCATAAGTGCTATTTCAAAGTATAATTTTTCTTGAGGAGGGAGGAATTTCAGGGCAGAATGTGGCTGTAATTGGCATGCTACAATACACATTTGACTATGACTGATGCTGCTTTTATTTATTTAATTTGCAATTTCAACATATTTAACATAGAGGCCCTGCCCAGAAGGTAAGATTAACAAACAAACAAAACAAACAGAAAACAGTCTGTTGCAGCAAAAAAATCTCCAGTCGATATACAGCATTGTTGTTACAGCCAACTTCAGTTTCTATTTTGTCACTCCAGTAATTCCACCCTTAAACTGAATTTACCTACTAATGGCTGTATGGGAATATTTATGCAATTTATTTGGCAGCAATGCATAGGTGGTTTGCCACTGCCTATTCAGGGACACTTTTTCAACTCACCAACGACTCAGGGTTTATTTGGTGGCTACTCATTCAAAACCAACCAGGTCCAGAACTTTGTGGCTTTCCCAAGTTCAGTCAAGTTTGTTTAGTGCTACCATTTCATTATCTTCCTCCTACCTTTCTAATAAGGTTTTTAATTTTTACCCCTTTCTATAGTTTTTTTTTTATAAAAGATCTTGTATGTAATCTTTTAGGTTTTTAAAAATTGTTTTGACTTTGTGTATTTTATATTTTTTAGCCTTTAAAATTGTTTGCATTCCACCCTTACGTTGGTTTATGACTATAATAAAGGTTTAATTTGATTTGATTTGATTCCTCCTACTTCGTTTCCTGTTTAGAAAAAAAAAATATTTACACACAACAGCTACACCAGAACCCTGGATTTCTTCGAATAATTGTTTATCAGCAGGCAGTAATCACTTTCCACCAGAGAAGATTCGGAAAATAGCTAGACAGAATGTGTATTAGTAGTTGCTAGACATCTTCATTCATTAAGCAGAATGATAAAAATGGAAAAAATAATTTTGTGTTTTGCTTTGTATCTGTTTTTAGAAGGACTATAAATTACTGGAGGTGGGGGTGAGTGGGGAAGGTATTAATGAAATGAATTAATGAGTATCTGGACCTTATGGATTACCTAAGGGAGAAGGTTCACACCACACTCTCCATTAATGCCTAGAAAAATAGGTGAATGCTGAGTGAATTGTGGAATAAAGGTGCTTTTAAGGGACAGATATTAGTTTATCTATTTTTTAAAAAGTGAATATGATGTATGGCCCAGAATGCTGAATTAGGACATAGTTCAATAGAGCTAACACTTTGGCTTGGCATTTTCTTTCTACCAACCTTCAACAGGTAGTTCCCTTATTTCTATTTTGAAATGATCCGATAAAAACCTAACCGCAAAAAATATAAAATTAGAAAAAAGATGTAAGCTTCAAATTGTGAGTTCTCTGTTTCAACCAATATTGAGTTTACCTAACTGCTTATAAATCAACATTAAGCCTTCCCTGGACTATTATAGTATATAAATCCTTTTTTAGCCAAAGCTTTTTATGATACATACAAACTTATATTCCTTTACACAAAATGCACAAAAGGCATGAGAAATAGGAAGACAAAGAAATTACGCAATGAGAAAAAACAAGAAAATGAAGTATAACAAATGTACTTTACTGCAATATATCTCTTTATGCTTCCTATTTATCACCATATCCTTTTGAGAATCTCACCAATTTCATTCCTAACTTTCTTGGTTTCTTGCCTCTTGATCCATTTGGTTTTCCTTCATAAATTTGATCAAATCTCTTTATGATCAAACCAGTGGTGGGATTTAAATAATTTAAGAACCGGTTCTCTGCCCTAATGAACAACTGAACCAGCAGTTCTCTGAACTGCTTAGAAAGTTAACAACCAGTTCTAGCGAATAGGTGCGAACTGGTTGAATCCCACCTCTGAATCAAACCACTTTTATACTTTGGTATTCAGTCTGTATTTTGGTATTCATTCAACATTCATTCTTGTACTCTCTTTTTGTTACATACTGAAATATCTCTGTCTCGTTGCATTCAGCTTAATAGGGAAAAAGATACAGAGAATTATCTACAGAAATTTTTGCTTATTTTGACCATCATCCATTTCTCTTGACAAACCACAAACTACTTTTATTAAATTTATTTGTGCCCCTTTCATTTTAAAGTAATCCCTTTTTTATGCATTTTCACATCTTAAAATTTAAGGACATTCTATTAAGGTATATAAATTCATCTATTAGCTTCAGTGCTTTATTACATATAACTTGCAATATTCACTTTCTCCCTGCCAAATAGTAATAGCAATAACACTTAGACTTATATACCAATTCATGGTGCTTTTTACAGCCCTCTCTAAAAGTGGTTTACAGAGTCAGCATATTGCCCCCAACACTTTGGGTCCTCATTTTACCCGCCTCAGAAGGATGGAAGGCTGAGTCAACCTTGAGCCTAGTGAGATTTGAACTGCCAAATTGCAGTCAGCTGGCAGTCAGCAGAAATAGCCTGCAGTACTGCACTGCGCCACTGTGGCTCTTAAATACAGCTATCTTCTATTCTTAACATAAGACATATAAACCAAAAATAATAGAGAACACTCTATTGAAAACATTAACCCAAAATTCTTTTGATTTCTAGAAACACCAGTATGATTTTATCTTACATACAGTCTCAGAATTAACTATTTTAAGCCATATTTCAAAAAACAGAGAATAGTGAAATCTTAGAGTTAAAGTCAAAAGATAACTATGTTTTATTTATGTTTTATATAGTTAAAAACTTAATACACAGTTATAAGTATCATTGATATACAGATCTACCAGTTTTTGATGACAACAAAAATGTTCTTCTTACAAAACTGACACAGGTTACCAAGATTATTATGGTTAGGTCAAATCAAATTCCCCCAAAAGTGCAATTTTTTGTACTCCCCAGAATATTTTGTCAGATTAGCATTATGATTTGTAATCAGAAATGTACTTGATTTTAAGCCTGCTTTAAAAATCTCTTTCAACGTTACACTAGGTAATGTGTGTAAGTGATTCAAGTTCTGAGTCATATTAACATTATATGTTTGACACCAATAAACTTTGGTTCAGACGTGTCATCTGTACTATTTTCTTTTTCCAGCATGGTATGATTGGGCAAATAAAAAAATTCTATTGCATGTTGAAGAGAGAGCACAAGGAACTGAATTTCAGAAAAGAAACAGTACACACTGAGAATCTATTCATATGATAAAGTCCAAATCTGTTATTCAATGAAATCAAATGAGAAATGCACAATTAAGTTGTGATGAACACTGCAGCTTACCAGGTGCTGGACACGTCCTATCCCATTTTGTAATCCTGGGCAGGCAGCCAAGATAAGAGAGTTATCATGTCCCTGGTGAGCTGCCATACATAACCAATGGGCTGTGTTCAGCTTGGTGAAACAGTAGCAGTGCAGGTCTGGATTAAGGATGATGTCGTGTGAAATAGTTATTCACTTAAGGATTTATGGGGTATGCTAAGAAGGTCACTGAAATATTGAATATAACCTTCCCCAGACTGGCTGGGAATATTGGGATTTGCAGTCAGAACACATCAGGAAAGGTCAGGTTGGTGAAGGGTGATACATACTGGATTTTACCCAAAGGCAAATAAGTTTCCTTCTCTATTTGTGTTGTGTTTTTTTTTTTTTTGACATTTATAAAATGACAACAAACATGAACATTTGTGCCCACTAATTCCTCCCATAAGTGGGCATGGTCAAATACAGATTATTCTCTCAATGGTTTCCTTGGTATGCTCTATAAACCAGAACTCTAGTTTGGTTTGGAAGCAATAAACCAGAAATTTAAAACAAACCATTGTTTCATTTTTTTATTTGTCTATTTGAATAAGTGAGAATCCTAGTTTAATATGACAGCACCATTTTATCATTTGAATCTTCATTTAACTTGGCAGGAGCCAGTAAAGTTAAGGCATAATATGGCTCGTATGAAAAATAAACATAATCTCACTCTTTGAATTGTTCGGCAAGTACAACTTTTTTCCTTCATTTCATTATTGCATTGTAGATAAACTGTAGTGGTATCATATATAGATTTATGCTATATATTTTGATTCAAATTAATCTTATGTGACTAGAACAATTTAAAACTAAAAATACAACCTGATAAAAGAAATAGTCAATGGAAAACTGTTTAAATATTGCAATGCCTCTCCTGAACAAAATCTTTTATTTTTAATTCACAAATGATAATTTTAATTTACCAGTACTGATATGATAAATGTAGATATAACTTTCATATATTTTTTGTTACCCTGAGTTGGCCAATCAAGAAGTTTAACTTTCTTTGTATGTATAACTGCCTATTCATTAGCAGAATCTTGCATTGGAAGAAGATTGGAATAGCTTTAACATAAAATAGTAGAACTGTCTAGCTTGGTTCCATGTCAGTTTTTCATTTATCAAAAAGGATTTATACTGCTCCTAAAATGGAGTTGACTGGTTGCAAATTCTAAAACCTTTTCATCAACTGATAAAACTTAACCTGAAAATCTGCAACTACTACTCTTCTACTGTCAAGATTACAAGTGGACACTTGGCTGGAACATTCTTTAAATCTCACCTGATGAAAGTTTGCACAAAATTTTGTATTTGTTTAATTGGGGGGAAAACCCCCCTTTATTATGGCCTTTAGACTAGAGAGCACAACAATAAAGTATTATAAATCTGTAATAATTATTAGTGAAAAAATACATAAAATGCCCTAAAATATATTACTACAGTAACTGTAATATAGATAGCACTGGAAACTGACATTTAGTCCTGCTGTTTAGCACGAACATTTGTGCTAAACTTCAACTGTAGGTAGGATGGATACTCTAATTTTTCTTAATATTGTAATAAATCTCTCACCTTTAATAAACATATTACTGTAATACAGGGGTGATGCTTATTTTTGTGGCTAACATAGCTACCATGGCATTTTTCATTCAAGGTGATTCCATCTTTTAAATAATATGTTCCAAAATTATGTAAAAATATTAACAGTTTCCTATTTACTTCATCTTCTAAGAATGCACTGCTTCCTTAGGGATATTTTCCCCAAGTTCTGCAGATAAAACAAATGTAAAATGCTTCAATGGACTTGATTTCTTCACTGAAATTCCTTTTTCTTTTGATAAGCATATTATGAATTAATGCCTGCTGAACTTGCAAAGGTATCCCATGCATTCATTAAAACAAATAATTAATCTAAATGTAACTTTTACATGTTAAACATATCAATTTCAAACATCCATAGTTAATGACTTAGTGCATTCCATTCAACAATTTCAGATATGCACTTGAACAGGATTAAACCATTATAATTCATATGGTAGTTCTCAAAATGCTGCTGGAGGTTTTAGGGTGGTTTTTTTTTGTTAAACTGTAAAGACAAATGGTCCCCAAAGAAGATTCATAATTATTATTTAATTATAGATAAGCTTTGACTTTGGATATATATTTTAAGTATCATGCATACAGTGTTACAGCCTATGACATTTGAAGGTTTGATAGGACAATCACTCTATTATGTAACCCTAATCCCTATAGGGTTATTCATATAGTTAAATAAAAAGTTTAATGGGCTTTTGGGAAGAGAAAAATGCTTCAGTAGCAGACAACTTTAAGCCACAAAAAATGAAGGACACCGAATATTCCAACTTGTGCAAGAATAACCAGGTTAAACCATTAAACTATAAGTAACCATGATTAGTAGGTTGCAGCAGGATAAATAGATAAGGAAATATATTACATAACATAAGACTCTTTAACGATTGTACCACTTTATAATTCTGCTCTGTAGCATGGAATTCCAAAATCAGCCAACCCAACATCAATACATGTCGGATTTTATTTCATCCTTCAATGGACACTAATTTTCAGTCCTAGTTGGAGAGCTGTCCTTGTTATAAAGTGCTCTAATCCAGATGGAGCTGCATGGTACAGTGAAAAACCTTTTCAATGTATTTATAGCATGTTAGGAAATGGGAGTGAGGACCTCTAAGTAAGTGGCAAGAAGCAGCTATCAATTTATATGGTGAGTACAAAATAATATGTTTTGAAACGGGGATAAATGTGGCTCCATTGGGTGTGTTTTGGTCGGTCTTAATAAAGGCATTGCCTGATTCTGGATACTTTTAACTGTTTGGCAAGTATTACTATCCTAAACAATGCTGTTGAACTCTTTTTCACCCCTGGTTATCAATACCCAATGCATATATAATGTTGAATCTCGATGTCAGATTCCCCAGCAGACATGGGTTCAAGTTTTTCTAGCTTGTTTTCATAAGATACTGGCTTCTGGTACAATAATAAAGAAATGGTCTTCTGTGGAAAAGCTTGGAGCAATTTAATTAGAACAAGATTCTATCAGCGCCTAAACCTGATTTACTACTCAATAAGGAACACATAGGCCTTTGCTTTGTTGGTACAAAGCATGCACTTTGTTCCAGTTCACATAGCTAGATATATACAGAACACGTGGCATTACAGCACTAGAAAACTAAAACCATTGCATATGGGAGTGTGAGAATCACTGACAGCCTAGATTGCTTGCTCTTTAATTAATTGCATATTTCAAGTGGCAGCATGCTATCATTCTTGCTAAAGGATACAGGAAAATTTTAACCACTAGAGGGCAAACTTTACCAAACCGTAAACAAAAATCAAAGCCAAAAAACCCCATAATTGTTATATTTCATGTTATCCATGTATATATTTGTTAGGTAGATTTTAAAAAAAGCCAATAAAATAACCACAGCTAAATTTTCAATTGCAGCTGAAAGAAAATTTGGACATATTTATTATCGTATCACTGGCTGGTAAGAACTGGTTATGGGCATTGGTTCCAACATGCTTAGATACGTAGCCCTAGTTGTTAAAGTATAGTGCTAAATCCCACACAGTTTATCTTCTTTGTTATTATACAGCTTTCTATTTTTTAGATACTGCATTTTGCTGAATACGTACAGTGCATTCAGAAAGGATCCAGACTCCTTTAACTTTTGACAATTTTGTTGTGCTGCAGCCTGTTTCTACAGTTGTTGAAAATTCTTTTTCCCCCTCATTAATCTACACAGTTTAGAAATGTCTGTAAATTTATTAAAAATAAATAATTGAAATATCACATTGGTATATAAGTATTCAGACCCTTTGCAACAATATGTGAAATTTAGCTCACATGCTTCCCATTTCTCTTGATCAGGGGTGTCAAACTTATGGGTCACAGGCCGGATGCATCACACACTCCCGTGTTAGCAAAGGCAAAAAGGCGCAATACGACGTGACGCCATGAGTTTGACACTCCTGCTCTTGATCGTTGCCGACATGTTTCTACACCTGGATTGGAGTCCACCTGTGGTAAATTAAAATTTAT
Organism: Myanophis thanlyinensis; assembly: GCA_017656035.1. NCBI lineage: Eukaryota > Metazoa > Chordata > Lepidosauria > Squamata > Homalopsidae > Myanophis > Myanophis thanlyinensis. Next base: position 7,547 of record JAEANM010006706.1, on the reverse strand, counting down.
TGAACATGATTTGGAAAGGTACACACCTCTCAATAGAAGGCCTCACAGCTGACAATGCTAACAGCAGAGCAAAAGCTGTGAATTCAGAGGAACTGCCTGCAGAGTACAGAGATGGGATTATTACAAAGCACAGATCTAGGGAAGGCTATAGTAAAATTTTTGCCGCGCTAAAGGTTCTTAAGAACACAGTGGCCTCCATAAGTCTCAAATGGAAGAAGTTTGGCACAATCAGGACTCTTCCAGGAGCTGATCGCACGGTCAAACTGAGAAATCAGGGGAGAAGGGTCTTGCTAAGGGAAGTGATCAAGAACCTGAAGGTAACTCTGACTAAGCTCCAGAGATGCTGTGTGGAGATAGGACAGTGTTCCAAAAGGACAACCATTACTGCAGCCCTCCACCGATCTTGTCTTTATGGCAGAGTGGCTAGACGGAAACTTCTCCTCAGTGCAAAATACATGAAAGCATGCTTGGAGTTTGCAAAAAAGCTGAAGGATTCTCATACTTTGAGGACCAAGATTCTCTGGTCTGATGAAATCAATCAAGATTGAACTGTTTGACCTCAATTCTAAATGTTTATGTCTGGAGGAAACCAGGTATCACTCATCACCTGCCCAATATCATCCCAACAGTGAAGCATGGTGGTGGTGGTGTTTTTCAGCAACAGGGACTGGGATATGATTATGGTTGAGGGAAAGCTGAATGAGCAAAGTACAAGGATATCCTCAATGAAAACCTGTTCTACAGTGCTCAGGATCTTAGACTAGGCAGAAGGCTCACTTTCTAACATGGCAACGATCTTAAGCATATAGCCAACACAACACAGCAGTGGCTTAGAAACAACTCTGTGAATGTCCTAGAATGGCCCAGCCAAGCCCTGACTTGGACCTTATTGAACATCTCTGGAGGGACCTGAAAATGGCTGTCCATCAACGGTCACCATCCAACTTGACTGAGCGTGAGAATTTGCAAAGAAGAATGGCAGAAAATCCTCCAATCCATGTGTGCAAAGCTTGTTTTGTCATACCCAAAAAGACTCAAGGCTGTAATTGCTGGATACTTATGCCAATATTTTATTTCAGTTTTTTTCTTTTTTTAATAAATTTGCAGACATTTCTAAACTTCTGTTTTCACTTTGTCATTATGGGGTACTGAGTGTAAATTAATGAAGACAAGAAGAATTTCAACAACTATAGAAACAGGCTACAGTATAACAAAATTGACAAAAGTGAAGGGGGTCTGAATACTTTCTGAAAGCACTGCATGGGTATTTAGGATATTTAGGTATTCCCCATTAAAATAGTTTTGTTTAAAAGTAAGGTTTTCAATTTACCATTATTTTTACTTGATCAAAGTTTTGAAACTGTCCATCTCCCTCATAGAAGAACTAGGTAGGGTACAAATGAAAAAAAAAACCCCATAAAAGCAGTATATGAAATTTACAATTAAAAAAAGCAAAAACAGATTAAATTAGTATTAAAAGGTTAATTAAAAGGAGGGGGAAGATACTCAGGGCAGTAAGCAGCCCTGTGACTGTGTGCTGTTCTGTATGCCGCAAACAGAGCCATGCTTTTACATCTTTCAAAAAGCCAGAAGAGTGGGGGGCGGGGCATTGCTTTATCTCTGAGGGGAAGCATAATTCCACATGGTGTGGACAATGGAAGGAATGGCAATCCCTTTCTGGACCCCACCAGTTGAAATTCTTTAGCTGACAATCTCTGCCACATGCAGCCCTTGCCTGCCCAGATGGGACGGGCTGTTGAAATGGGATTATAATAATAAAATAAATTCAGTTTGTCAGATCCTGACATAATCCACAAATCTTAAGTACCATTACAATGATCACTTAAAGCATCTATTTTAACCACAGAAATAATATTGAAAAGAGTTGTGCTAATCAATAATTAAAATACGTTGCTATCTGACATTTCTGTTTTTCCACTTTTGAAAACTTGCTCACAGTGTATTTTGTCTCCTAATTCTATTTTCACCCCCCATCTTAACCTTCTTTTCAGTAAGCTAAGTTGCCAAGTTGAGGCAAAATAAATTTGCAAGGCATATCTATCCTGTGGTTGCCACTCATTCCTTGATTTAAATATTATGCAAACTGCTGTTTACATAATTAATTACTTGCATAGGAAATTGAATCAAATCAATACTTTCTAAATTAAACTGGAGTATTTTCCTTGCTTTCAATTTTCCTCAGCTTTTGATTAAACCTAACAGAAAAAACTGAATAATAGTAAGAAAGTTAATTGTGTCAATAAGCCCAATTGTGTCAGGTCAATAAGGGAAAATATAAACAAAACGTATATAAATAATAAGTGAGAAATTATTTTCTGTGAAAGCACATTTCACAAACACTAATGATAAAATAGTTCAAAAATTGTATTTTAGTTATAGTAGAGGGACTTTAAGGCTATTGAACATTTCTGAGGGACAAAGTTTCTGACTTTTAAAAGTTCTATGTACAAAACTTTAAGTAACTTATTTTTGCTTCTCTCTCAGACTAAAATACATGTTTATAAATGGATCTGGTCCTTCACAAGCAGAAGTGACAATCTGTTCCCTCCGTTTTTTAAACTAAATGTAACAGCAAAACAAAATCTTTTAGGGAAAGTGCTTTGCACATTCAGAGAACACAGAATATAAGGGCTATAGTACACGTATTCCTTTGCCCTATGATGATTTGTTCCAAAGTTATGACAGCACTAGATGAACACTGGTTATGACTAAGCCTTGGAGTTCTGACTGTTCCAGCATCCTGCAGTCATGTGATTGCAATTTGGGCACTTGGCAACATGTTTATCCTTATGAACTGTTACAGCTGCCTACAATTACGTGATCACCATTTGTAACTTTCCCTGTAGGCTTCCCCAGAAGGTCAGTGGGGAAGTCAGCAAGGAAAGTAGCAAGTCACAAATCTCCTCCATCCAAGCCTGTGTCTCCTGCACACCTCCTCTGACTCTCACTACACTTCTCTCGCATTCTCTCCCACCCTTGCACACCCTTCTTGATTAGCACTGCATCTCTTGCACACACCATCTCCCTTGCACGACTGCCCATCCCCTTGTTCTCTCTCCTACATCCAGCTTCTTCTTGGGCCTGGGACTGACAACTTCCTGCTGGCTTTCCCATGGCTTTGATTGTGAGAAACCAGAAGGAAGGTGCTTCACCTAATGATGGTAAGAGTCAGTTAACAATACAAACTTTGTAAGGTGCCTTTGTAAACTGCCTCTAGGCAAGATGGGTGGCATATAAGGTAGATAAACAAACAACTCTGAGACTGCATGGATTGCTCTTGATAAGTGATACAGTTGCACTTTAAAGCCACGTTGTTTTACAATGGAAATTCTAGTCCCAATTGTTGTTGTTAGTCAAGAATTGCCCGAATGGCCTTTTTATTAACCATTTTTCTTCAAGCATTCAATTTTCTTCTTTAACGTACAAAATAATGGTAACTTATCCTTTACTTTTGACACTGGTTGGCCTGCTACGACATCTTGCATTTTACTTTATATTGTGCCTATTTAGGAAGAGGCCCAGATTATAGAGTCAAAAAGGATTTTACTATTGAACTGAGGAGAAAAGTACAGCATTATTAGAGTATTGTCTTACAAGAGCCAATAACTAACATGTTTACAATGAGGTTCTCTTTGCTGGCAATGTTTTTTTTTTCATTATCTATGTCTTTTGAGCTCCATCTTTTAGGGTGGCCACATGTTTTGTTTGGCAACTCAAGTACCGCAAAAATAAAAACAAATCTTTCCGAAAACCAAGGGAAGTCTTAAAGGAACATCTTCAAAATAAGATGGTTGAGATTTGGAAAGAGCTTCAAATACAAAAGAAAGATTTTGTTCCCCCTAAGAAAAATGCTTTTCATCATAACCTAGTAATTGTTTTATTATTAAAAGAAACATACATGTCAGTGAGTTCTTTTCTGACATTGTTTCTGAGTTTGCTTTTGTAATTCTGTTACACAGATCCTTTTCTTGAAGCAGAGAAGACGTGACTCTTTGCAATGTTCTTCTGGAAGCCATGAAGTGAACAAGTAGAGTGAAATCTACATTTGGAAGTTCTGCATCTTCACAGAGACTTTTCACTGAATTAATGAGATGCTTCAGCACGGCTCCACTGTTGAATTTATTTATAAGACTACATTATATTAAATTATAGGAACTTAAAAGAATCTGACCTTTTCCTTGAGGGCCCTTCTTCAAAATCTGAAGAACTAATATCATTGGAAGTTGAGGATACTTGTGACGCATCATCCTTCTCATTCTCTAGCTGTTCAGATCCTGGCCTTAATCCTTTAGACGGGCCATTACCAAGGAGTCCTGTAATTAAAAAAGCAAAAGAGTTAAGGGAAATAGCCACAAATGCACTCCAAAATATACTAAAGATAACCAGACACACACACACACACACAGAGAGAGAGAGAGAGAGAGAGAGAAAGCGCGTGTCAGTCAGTTATAGCACCAGGAATTCTTTGCTAAAAATGTCAACTGTATAAAATGTAGCCTAATAACATTGCTAAATAATATAGTTAATGAACTTATTATACTGCTTATGTACATTATGCATTTATCTCAGTTATCTCTTCCAATCTTTTTGTTCAATATTTTGAATCCTGTGAATGTTGAGACTATGTGCCTTCTGGAAATGTAATTGTGACTTTCTGCCCAAGATGAGATTTTAGCCAGATATTTCCTGATTCACGTCTCATCTCATTTTACTGAAATACTTTAGGCCAGTTAAGTACTGTAAATTATCAACATTACAGACCTCAGTTCACTAAACTTTAGATGTAATAGATAAACCTGAATTTTTATTTCATAGCAAACAATGGACACCTATTTTTTCGTATTGCAGATAATCCTCTATTTATGATTGGTTGCATAATGACTGTTTGAAGTTATGACCCATCCTTGAAGTTATGACTGCCATACCACTATCTCTGTCACATGATCATATTTGGGAGCTTGGCAGCTGGCTCACATTTACAACACACTGCAGCATCTCATGGTCACATGACTGCGTTTTGCAACTAGATTGCAGAATGCTATGTGCCAATATTTTCCTCTATTTTAAGGATGAACACAAAGCTCTTTAAAACCATGAGAAATAAACTTAAACTGCATGAATACCCCATTTGTTTGTGATTCTTAATGCTGAGAACAATAAAACAAAATGTGGTCTTCACCATCAAAAGTTTTTGGTCCTTGTTCTGAGGGAATGGGAACTTCAAACGTGGCATACACTCAAACTGATGTTAACCTAGAATCACTCTTCATAAGCAGTTACAGAAAACATTTATCTGTTCTTTTTCTTTCTTTAAAACTGCATTTCCAACTAAATTTTCACATTTGACACAAAGAATAGTTGTAGAAATCAATGCTGAATTTTCAGAATGGTGCTGGATTTAATCTCGTTAAGGTATCTATTTATAGACCTTAACTAACCTTTGAATCATAATAAACTAATAAAAACAGACTAAAGAAGCTATTAGACCAGGGGTGGGCAAACTTTTTGACTCGCGGGCCACAATGGTTTCTAAAATTTGACAGAGGGGCCGGGGCCAGAATAGGAGAATGGTGTGTTTGTGTGAACTAATATAAATTAAATGTAAAAACCATTACTTGAAAAGATTTGGCCTTTAACAGGCAGCAAAATACCATTGTACTTAGTTTATTGGAAAAAAATGTTTTCCAAATTTATTAATTTAATAACGAGTCTTCCTCAAAACTGCAGAGTTCCTGCTAGTAACTAGTTCAGTGGGCCAGATTAAAAAGCCCAATGGGCCGGATGTGGCCCGCGGGCCGTAGTTTGCCCGTGTCTGTATTAGACTATCCATTGCTAGCTTGCTCATTTCCCAGGACAGAAGCAAGGCATGAACTCAATTCATTAAACTACAATAAGCCATTTCATCAGCCGAGGGCTCAGGGAAGGGGGGGGGAGGGTGGCGGTGGTTATTAAGGAGGACCTATGTCCTAGGGAGGTCACTGTTTCACAGATAACCGGATGTAAGTCTCTCTATGTGAAGTGGGTTCTAGGGTTCAGGTGGGCCTTCTACTCCTGCCATGTGACGTTGGCCCTGCCTGAGCTCCTTGAGGTTATAGCCAGCTTGGTGGTGAAGTCCCCCAGACTCATGGTTATGGGGGACTTCAACCTTCCCTCTGCCGATGCGACTTCGGGGGTGGCTCAGAAGTTCACGGCTTCCATGACAACCATGAGCCTGACCCAACTAATTCGGGACCCCACTCACACGGGAGGTCACATCCTGGATTTGGTTTTTGTCTCGGAACAGTGGCAGAATGATCTTGGATTAGGGGATGTTTTAATTGAACCCCTGTCATGGTCGGATCATTTGCTCCTTAGACTGGACTTCCGGTCCGCACCCCCGCATCGCAGGGAGGCGGAACCGATGAAATGGTTCCACCCCAGGCACCTGATAGATCCCGAAAGGTTCCTGACGGAGCTTGGGCCGTTTCCTGAGGCACTTACACACAACCCGGTCGGAGACCTGGTCACCACCTGGGAGAGGGTGGCGGCCGGGGCTCTTGACCAGGTTGTGCCCTTGCGGCCTCTGACCTGGCATCAATCCCAGCTGGCTCCCTGGTTTTCAGGGTAGCTAAGGGAGATGAAGCGCCGGAAAAGATGCCTAGAGAGAGGTTGGAGGGCTAGCCACTCTGAGTCTGATCGAACACTTCTATGATCCCATATTAGGACATATTTAGTGGTGATAAGGATGGCAAGACGTTCTTATTTCTCCGCCCTTATTGCATCTGTGGAAAACCACCCGGCCACCCTGTTTAGGGTGACCCACTCCCTCCTTGAGGTGAGGGAGCGGGAAGATCACTTGCAGGGGCGGGCTGAGGATTTCTCTTGTTTTCTGCAAGATAAAATCGCTCAGATTCGGGGAGAGCGTGGTTAGTATTGTCCGTGGTTCGTATTGGCGACCCGGGAGGTGACATGAGGCTGGTTCCAGGGGATCATTAATGCTTCTTTGAGAGAGGGGTTCTTGCCTGCCGCCTTGAAAGAGGCGGTGGTGAGACCTCTGCTCAAGAAGCCAACCCTGGATCCTGCCTCACTATCTAGTTATCGGCCGGTCTCCAACCTTCCCTTTTTAGCGAAGGGTGTTGAGACCCTGGTGGCAGAACAGCTTCCCCAGCATCTGGATGAAGCTCTGTATTTAGATCCTCTCCAATCAGGCTTCAGGCCTGGCTTCAGCACGGAGAGGGCCTTGGTCGCGTTGGTGGATGATTTCTGGAGGGCCCGGGACAGGGGTTGTTCTTCTGTCCTGGTCCTCTCAGCGGCTTTCGATACTGTCGACCACAGTATCTTATTGCAACGGCTGGAGGGGTTAGGAGTAGGGGGTACCGTTTTTCGGTGGTTCTCCTCCTTCCTCTTCGGCATCTCGCTATTTGTACTGGAGGGGGGGCAGAGATCGAGATCGAGGCCCCTAGTATGTGAGGTGCCTCAGGGGTCAGTGCTCTCCCCCCTGCTGTTTAACATCTATATGAAACCACTGGGTGAGATCATCCGTGGTT
>JAEANM010006705.1:0-18364 GCA_017656035.1 Myanophis thanlyinensis | reverse complement strand
ATAAATGACTGAATGAATGAATAACTAAACTATCTGAAGGTAAATAGTAGGGTAGCTCCACCCACCATCCCCAGCCTAGCTTAATTTTTACTTATGCACCCTGGGGTAGGCAGAGTCTTAATTAAGGCTTACTTTTGGGATAGGGGGTATATTAGGTGCACCCCCAAAAAAAATCAAGCTAGGACTTATTATCTGAATAGGTCCTATTTTCAGGAAAACATGGTAGCTTACTCTGTAAGCAGTGCCTCCTTTCTTTGCATTCATAAATCCCCACCTTTCCCATCACCTGGCATGTGGCCATTCATCTTTCCTATCCTTTGACATTTCTTTAGACTGCTATAAGCTTGCATCTATTATAAAAAAAACAACTACCAGTTTATTCTGGGAAGGAGCCATGCCCCAAAACATTGCCACTCGTAACTGCAGCTTCCCCTTTTCATTTTTGCCTCTTAGCATAATCTGTGAAAATGCTTTTATTTTTTCTTGTTCCCTTCCCAGGATCTTAGATTAGCCAAGTATAAATGCCTGATGCAGAAACAAAAGAGTTGTTAGGGATTCCCCACTAGCTCACATGAAATCTTAAAAGCAAATTCCTTTCATTATTCACTCATTCATTGAGCTTGTTCCAGGAACAGAGCTGCCTTATTGTTCTCATGGTCTTTGCTTATTCAGCAAAAAGCAGTTCCTCCATCACCCACAATGGATGGATGATTGGCAGCTCTTAAAGGAGATGAGCTTTTCATCCCTCCTAACCTCACCCTCGGAACACACTCTGATCATTCTCCTCTTCATCTCTCGTGGCAAATTTCTGTTAACCCTAACTCTACAGGCAATCCTCGACTTATGACCACAATTGAGCCCAAAAAAGGTTGTTGCTAAGTGAGACATTTGTTAAATTAAGTGAATCTGGCTTCTCCATTGATTTTGCTTGTCAGAAGGTTGCAAAAGGTGACACTTGGACACTGCAATTGTCATAAAAACGTATCAGTTGCCAAGCAAGTGAATTTTGATCACATGATTATCAATGTATAATCACATGCAGCCATCGTAAGTATGGAAAACAGTCATGTCACTTTTTTCACTGCCGTTGTAACCCTGAATGGTCACTAAGTGAAATGTATTTGGGTAGTCCCACCATTGTCTGTGATTTCTCTGGTGGCTTTAAAAACCCATAATTTCCTTCGTTATCTTTGCTGTTTGTTGGCATTCTTTGAGATACCTTTTCTCATCCTTTCTTGCTCCCTTGTTAAAAATTAAGAAAAAATTGAGACGGGGTTAATTTGGTGTGCATCAAGGCACAAATTAGCTGACAGGTTGCCCCAGGGTTCATCTTAGGGACTCCAGATCTTTGCCAGTCATAGTTACAGCTTCCAAAATTTCTCCAATATAACTGAGAAGGATTATATATTAGCTACCTGTCTTGATTCATCTCTGAGAAGGCAGATATTTCAATATTTACAGTTTTCTGCCTATTGCAATTATGCCATCAGCTCACACTCTCCCCAAAATTGTTGAATGTGCCAATTAATGCTAATAGCGTAGAAAATGCTTTTATAGAAAATTCTCTTGTCAAAACAATACAGTAGACAAAAACCATACAAAAAGGCATATTTGAGGAGAGAGGAACAAAGTTTATTATACTTCCTTAAATATAAGGCCTTTAAAGAGAATGTATACGGTAATGTAAACAAGAGACAAAATGAAAACCAGCATGGCAAAAATACAGAACACAATGAAACACAACTGAGCTGTAGAGTCCTTGGGGTTCTCTGAGCTTGATTGTTCTCTTGCAGACATTACATTACCAAACTGGTTAATGTCATCTTTACTAGGTAATGTCATCTTTGTGGCTAGCACTGATGGTGTTACCTAGTTTGGTAATGAAACATCTGTAAACAAGCAATCAACCAAGCTGAAAAAGGACTAAGGACACTACAACTGAATCCTGAGCTACAAATATTCTCTTCTACGGGTAAACTGAGCTGAATGTACAGATCTGTCCAAGTGTTTCAGCCAGGTAGTATTTATTAAAGAGGTATAATTTTCTATAATCTCTATATTGTCCATCTCTCTAACATAATCATTCCTTCCTCCTCCCTACATTGGACTATTCCTGATTTACTTTACTTTTACTCAGTAAATATAATATCTGGTTGCCCTTAATGGGGCAGGAAATACCCTTATTTGGCAAGATAACCTTTCACCAAAACTCAGGAGTACTATTCCAATCTTCAACATTGTTGATAATGGAGGAAATTTTCATGGGAAACAAAATGCTTTATGTGGATTTCACACCTGTAAATCTCATATGATATAAAAGTTTGGCTTTTTAAAGGAATCATTCTTGACCTTTTGCCATGGAATTACAACTCCCTTTAAGAGATGCTGGGTCATCTGTCAAAACATAAAGAGAAGCTGAGAGAAGACTTTGACTATTGACAAGTATCACGCAGGTTAGTCCTCATGGCCACAGCTGGGACTGGAATTTTTCCTGCTAAACCATCATTAAGCAATTCATTATATGACCTTGCCTAATTTTATTTATTTCATTTTATTTTGCCACGTTTTTAAGCAAATCTGGCTTCCCCTGTTGACTTTGCTTGTCAGAAGCCAACCAGATCACAAACTATGATCACGTGACCATGGGAATGTTGCAATGGCTGTAAGTGTGAGGACTGGTCATAAATCACTTTTTTTCAGCACTGTCATAACCAGTCATTAAATAAAAGGCCATTAGTTGAGGATTACAGTTTTCCTCATCAATTTAGATTAGCAACTTCCTTGCTGGACTGCTGGTTGGAGCTAACAGATGCTGTAGTTATAAACCTGGAAATGTGTTGTTATCCATAGCTCTTTGGTGTCTTATCTAAAAGATGATTATTCATCATTTGCAAGAGGGAAATTATTTATAAAGCTTTAGTAAGACCACGCTTCGATTACTGCATCCAGTTTTGGTCACCATATAATAAAGATGTTGAAAATCTGGAAAGAGTGCCAAAAAGAGCAACAAAGATGATTAAGGGTCTGGAAGCTAAAATATATGAAGAACAGTTGCAGGAATTGATAATGGCTAGTCTAGAGAACTAAAGGAGACATGATAACAGTGTTCCAATATTTGAGAGGCTATCACAAAGAAGAGAAGGTCATGTTATTTTCCAAAGCACCAGAAGGCAAGAAACATATCAGGGAGAGAAGCAATCTAGAACTAAAGAGAAATCTCCTGAGAGTTAGAACAATTAATCAGTGGAACAACATGCCTCCACAAGCTGTGAATTCTCCAACACTGGAAGTTTTTAAGAAAAGATTGGATAACCATTTGTCTAGAGGGGTATAGGATCTCCTGCCTGAGCAACAAGTTGAATTAGAATACCTTCAAGTTCCCTTATTTTGATAAGAGATAAAAAATAACTCTGTTATTTTATTTAAATATCAATTATAAGAAGTTCCATAGTAGTTATTAATTTTGTGACAAATACGGAGAAAAATAGTACTTGATGGCAGAATCCAGAATCCACTCCAAACTCGATTGCAGAAAATATGACTTGAGCAACAGAGCGGTCGATGCCTGGAATGCTCTACCCAACTCTGTTGTTACATCCTCAAAACCCTCACAGCTTCAACCTCAAACTGTCTACCGTGGACCTCACCCCATTTTTAAGAGGTCCGTAAAGGTGCATAAGCCTACTGTCCCTGTCTTACTGTCCCTATTTACTTGTATTTACTTCCTTTGTTATGTTCATGTTCATACCTATACTTGTTATCTTGTACCTGTTTGACAAATTAAAAAAAAAAAAAAATCCATTCAGCTAAATTATGCACTCCAGCTGCAACTGAGCCAAAAAATGGGGTTCATGAATAGAAACCTAAGAAATGAAAACCAGTGGTCATTCATGGCTGTGATGGAAATGCAGTTTCATCTTCAGCATGCGCCAGCTAAAGGTGCCACAACAGATGTGGAAGGGAAACCTCTGCGACCTGCTTCCCGTCACATTTAATCCAACCAAAAGCTCTGCAGGATACTGATTGGGATCGATTTTATCCGAGAAGCCATCTGCTCACTTTCACATTTCTCCCAAAAATAAATAAATAAAAGACATAAATGACGACACATTTCAGGGACCTCGAAACCAGGAATTTTAATAGGTGTTTCTAACACAATGTTTCCTTAACAGAGTATGGTCAGAAAATGAAAGCTAAATATGTTTGATGCCTTGAAGATCAAAAGGCAGGAATGAAAACGGGTGTGTGTTTTCATATTTTACAACGGGTGTGTGCAATTCATATTTTTACAAGAAACCAACCCAACCGTGGCAAGTGGTTTATGGATGGGGCTTTCTCTGCCGTCAGTCACACTGTATGTGTGATGTGTGCTGCAGTTCCAGCTGCCCTAGTTCTGCCAGCTACAATTGGCCAGCACACCTGAAGAGCGCCAGGAAGTCATTATGACTAAATATAACCGAATTGACTGCTCTGAGATGTAGCTTAACTTGTCCTATAGCAAAAAGGAAGCACAAAAAAGTATTTCTTTAAAAATATGGATGCTTTGAATCAAGCCAGATCAGTTCACCGCCATGGACATTAGATATTTGTACTGGAAACACGATGCATGAGCGATTTCAGTATGATTTATTAAAAAACTATTTTAATTATGAATATATTTCAAATGTAGTAGCAAGATATGTTTGGTGCTACCATTTGAAAAGGAAAAGCGCACTGAGACCATCATGGCACTTGAAGATAGATTTCATTAGGCCCAGTCCTCAATGCAGTTTACAATCAGAAAAGTTGTTAGAGCATAGAGCAACTTTTGAGGTTTTGAAGCAGCGACCACTTAGGAGACAGCAGATGCAGTTTAAATTCCAAGAAATGATTCTTGGTGCTTTGCACAACTTGACACTGCATGACAAAATTGAAGACTTTTCTCTACTCACAGAAGGGTATTTTTCTTTTGTTCTTCATTGCATAGAACAAAATTGCAAAATTGCATAGATTCATTTGAAACACAATGATTTTGGTACCATTCTTCAGGATGTTTCTTTGCCTCTGTGTGCAATGCATGTGCACACATAGGAAGAGGGTGTTTTTTTTTAAATAAATGTTTGCATCATTCAACATTTGTGTCTCGCTCAAAACCCGTTTCTTCTTTTCCCCCAATGTACACACTTATGCACACTTTTGTCTTATTACAATCGCTTGGATGCATATTTGCATAAACCTAGCAACTTGGCCATCCATGCAAGAGCACAAACATTTCGGGCCAACTACACTGATGGATCATCTGGATTCCCTGGCTGTGATCCGTGGATTAGTGTAAGAGGGAAAGGTAAAAAAAATCTTGGTCATAGTAGGAGGATCTGGGTGGGAGATTGAAAGTTATGGATGGGTGGTTCTTTAGACATAGGGTCTTCTTAATTAAGTTAATTTGCCATACATGTAGTTATGTTCCAAAAAAAATTAAGCAGAAACCTATAAAGATTTGCATAAATGGCACATCTCAAGCTACAAGTTACTACATAATACGCAACCAACCAACCACCACTTGTCCTCCAGAGTTAGTTGGTAGCTCACGCCTGTGGCAATTTCTCTACTTCCACTACTGTACTGAGATGTGAGCAGTACCAATACTCCCTGGATGGGTGCTGTGGGACATGACAAAATTTGTGTCAGCTTTTCTCCAATGGCTTGGGTGTACAAAGTTGAGATTCATATTCCTAAGGTCTTCCGTTCCCAATTTTGTGCTTGGTGCTTTCCTTATTTATCTGTAAGTTATATGTAAAATATTGCTTCTGTATAGGTTCTATACATCATAAACCACAATGTCTTTTTTTGAGTTAGCCTCATACAGTACAATGTATCTTTTTGATATATGATTATGAAAGTTCAAATCTTTTGGAACCTGTGTAAACCCAAATTCTTACTTTAAAGCTTACTGGTTGCTTAAACTTTGCCACAGATGTATACACAGGTTTTAAATGATTCCAAGTTTTAATTCTCAAATAGTTCTTTTATGGCAACTTCATACAGATCGATGACTTGGGCAAAATAAATATTATTCTTTCATGCTGTTTTACCGTTGCTTGCCCTTGACCTTTTGTAAAGTGGGAGCCCACCCATCATGGCTTAGCACAAAATGTAGAGCCAAGCCTCCATGGGGTGTTTAACAAACACAATATTTCTACTTTAAGAGAAATGAGCAAATCCGGTCTGTGAAAAGGTTGACATGGAAGATTCGGCACATGTTGACTAAGGGTTTGTTATTATTGAAGGCTGTGATTAGTGAGAGTTTGATTAATGCAATATTTGATTTGGTAAGAATTGTACGTTGATACCAAGTTGCATTTAAGGTGCGCTAAAATTCAGTTAATACAAGGCTAGCACATGTGCAAATGAGACGAGGGCATGCACAGTTGCGGTTTTAGATGCTGCAAAATGTAGAAAAAGATGATTCCCTATGTGGAAATAGTGCAAGTTTTAGAAAGAGGCTTAGTATTACAGCAAAAAAATTGATATAATTGAGCAACTTGAATGGGGCAATGTTGGATTTCCCTGAATGTATGTTACATTTGTTTTTGTTTCCCCTTTATTTTGCTTTCTAAGACTACTCTGGGATTCTGTTAACCATAAATTTAAATAGTAAGTATATCCTTTTTATCCTTTGCCGTAGTATTTAATTAATACACATTATCTATTTTCACCAAGCTGGAACCAATTACCACATTTTTCACCGAAATATCACTTTGAGCAGTGTGAATTTGAGTACAATGCAACCATTTTGTGGGATTCGTTAACACCCACCTATGTTTAACCTTAGATAAGAATGTCTCTGGGCACTCAGCAGTGGCAGGCTACACGTGAGAAAAGAGCAGGGAGATTTTGGGGGAAATGTTACTTTAAAAACATGCAAATAGATAGATGTATGTTAACATACCATGTGGTGTTACATCACAGTGTCTCTCAGTATGAACAAATATTATCTGACTGTATCTTGGACTAGAAATAGTGCCTTTCTACATAAATATGGATAGTAAAGTAGTAAAGTTAATATAGTGTAAAGAAGGGTTACCAAGTAGCAAAGCTGAATAAAATAAAAACAGACTATTCAGACTTGCATGAGATAATAAACAAAAGGCCTATTTGGACAGGATGAGTAAGCAGGAGTACTTCCATTAGAATGAATGGAATATGAGGCAAGTCTGATATTCTCTTTATGTATTACTCCAATCTGTCCATACTCATTTTTCCTTCCTAATTCATTGTCACTTGGTTCAATGTGCAAAGCAACTCTACTAAACCCGAAGCATTGTGCCTGATAACCTCCCCCTGCCCCCACGTCTCTAATGCAGACACACTTTCTTATGCATTCGCTACTAGGATTAAAACAGTTAACACGAATTGTAACCAATTCACATTTTATTTAATTAAAATATTTCTGGGGTCTTCGAGATCAGGAACGTGTAGACGTACAAATGCTGGAGTTGCAAATCTACAGGGAGAATAGATTTCTTCAGCAAATATTGCAATTCTTTATACCGATGAATGTATTGAGCCACATTGGCTCCTGCAAGCTTAGGGTGCAATAAACTTAGTTTGGCTGATGTGCTGACACTGATCATCTCCTTTAGAGGAGAGGTGGACAATCTGCAGATGTGCAAATCCTAGGCACTTCCCTCCCCCCTCCAGCAGCTAAATGATGGAATGATTTCCACTAGAAATAAATAAAAAAGAATGTAGTAGGGAATTAATAGACTTAACATACTTTGAAACAGAGAGAGAGAGAGAGAACAAAACAGGAAAGAAAAAAGATAAAACTTCCAGTGATATTTCCACTTTAAAACTTATGGTTCTTATTGGACAAAGCCAAAGGCAATTCTATTTTACAAAACTTGCTTACGGCTGTGCCCTTGAAAATTCAAGTTCTTGCTTTTTAACATAAGCTGACTTGGATCAGTATTGTTCTCAAATGAATTCCCCAAACCCCATATATACTTGTGTATAAACCCATCTGCAAAAAAGCCAATCCTCAATATATATATATATTTAACAAGAATACCATTAAAAATATGCCAGCTGTGGATCAGCCAACTTTGGACATTTTTATATATTTTAATTCTCAGGGTTGGTTTATCCATGGGCAACATACAAATTATCAATTTTTCATGGCATTTGGTGAAAAATGTGAGGGTCACAGTTGGAGTTATCCTCAAGTATACCGTATATGGGACATAGAGGTATTTTTTAAAAAGCATTGTTACCGTGCATCCTTGCAGATAAGCCCATTTGTGGATGAGCCGAACTGAATTTTTGAGTGTATTTTGGCACCTACATTGAGAATATATGATAATACATTCTCAAACCTATGATCTTTTATTCCTTTTTGCCTTTTTGGTGTTCTAGATACTTTTTACTTCTAATTTTGAAGTTTTATAACTCAGGGTCACTTTTCACAAGTTCTGAAAAGACGTTTATTAACAGCATTTCAAGACTGCTTTGGCCTCAAAGGACACCGCATAACAAAACAACTAAAATTAAAATGGTGTGGTGATTATCTTGGGAATCCTTCCACACTTCCGCACTATCTGTCACACACACACACACACCCAACAAATACTGTCACTAGACTTCAGGCTGAATAGACACATAAGCATTTCAGGAGCTGAAGTTGGGATTCCCCTGTAGAATAGACAGGAATTCTCCCGTGCCTGCAATGCATGGTATGGGCCTTTTAATAAATGTCCTTTCACAGGAAAAAAAATAGGAGCCATAGAGAACTACCATCTGCTGGAACTCTCAGTCAATGGACTTTTTAACCACTACTTTTTCCTACTTTACTTAAATTTCATACAGAAAAATGTATGTCCTGTTTATGTTAGAAAATAATCACAAAGAGTACACTGACTGGAATGGATCTTAGATATACCCTGAGATATAGTTAAGGTTTATAGTATCAACTGCTAATAAAATAACTTCTGAACATGGAATCTACACACACACACACACACACACACACACACCAGAGAATTCAGAGTTACAAATATATGTTGACAAATTGTCTTTAAGAACCGTCTAATTTTAAAGCTTCAAGTCATAGTAAGCAATTTTCAGTTTTGAATTTTTGAATTTACAAGACTGGATGCTTCCTGCAAAATGAATCCTTCATGTAAAAGAAATTAATTTATTATTCTAACTAGCTGTTTGGTTGTAATATAAATCAACATTGTTCATATATCAAAGTGTATCACCTCTTTTCTTTATATAGTACCAACTTTAAGAGTTACATTTTTTAAACTTTGCTAACGTATTCTCAATTTCTGTGTGATATATGACACGCTCCCAAAGTAAATTTGTTCCCACAATGATAAAGTAATTGTGAAAAGAAATGTTGAAGAAAACCTTCTTTGAGGCAGGAAAAAAGGGTTTTTTATAAAAATTATATAATTTGAATAATAAGAATCGGAGACGTAAATATAGAATAGCTACGTGTTAATAATAACCAGGATATTCAGATGTTACAATAATTGATTACATGTATGCCTCTTATGATGGTAATGGTATAATCCACTAATCTGAAAAATCAACGGCCATCATGGCTCAAGTCAGAAAGAATGTTGTGATGTGCTTTTAAAGTGTCTCCAATATTAGCATAACAAACTAGCATCTGAACACAGAATATGAGAATTTTTCTACGATCCAATACAAATGGGGACCAAACTCCGAAAATGTGGAGTTTTCATGTACATTTTTTTTCAAATTGCTAACACTAAAATACTGAGTGAAAACTCAGAAACCATCTTACTGCAGATCCACATATATGCCATATCGTGTTGCCCTCCACAGCCTATGAATTCCACATTAACTCTTGAGAAAAGTTATGACAGAAGAAGACTGAAGACTACACTGTCTTCCTAATTTCACTAAGTCACAGATGAAAATAATTGACCAAGCAGTATTTATTTAGATTCAGTCCAGGCGAAGTGAATAAGACTGTTAAGTGTGTGAATTTGAACTCTCTGATTTCAGAGTGCTAAACTGAAAGTATATGTATTTGAGCTATAGCCAACCAATTACTATACCTTTCCATGTGTTCCTATTTATTCCTCACTAGGTAAATTGTCCTCAATGTTTATCAGTGATAATCAGGGCAGGACACAGAATCAACAGAAATAACTTCAGATATTTAAGTGGGGCTAATTAAATCCTGGTTTATGTCAACTGAGGACAGAATGATTTGATCTTCATGCTAACATCTTGAATGTGTCCTCGGGGTACTAAATAAAATTGAGCAGAATCTTCTGCTTTCGTTTTGTTTGGTTTTATAACAGCTTTATTTAGCTTTACCCATTTCTGAGCCCAGCAGCCATTAAAATATTGCAGCACATTAAGTTAGTATGCATATCTTTTATAGAAAGTTCCTTAGATATCCGAAATCAATAAGAAAAAAGTGACACAGATTTCAGTCAAACCGAGATGTCACCATCACAATGTATAAAATCCAACAGGTATGAAGGGACTGAAACCAAAGCAAATATTAGATACAGCAGCAAATACAGTAGCTCGACAAAGCAAAAACAAACATCCCTGTAAATGAAGCCCATTTTTTCAAACAGTCGTGGGAAGAAACTTTAAAACTACCGTATTTTTGAAAATATCATAATGGGAAATTAAAATAAATAGTTGATAAAAATTAATTGTCCCTGATTAAAGAGATCTTTTCAAGTGTAAAGGGGGCCGTGCCTCCATTGAAGTTAAAAAAGATTTCTTTCAAAAGTATGAACAGTGTACAAGACCAAAATCGTAAAGGTAAAGGTTACCCTAATTCTTCCCCCAAATTTTGTAACATATTGCTGTACAGTCTTTTATAGATTTTTCTTTCAATATATAGTGGCAAAAGGCCTTGACAGAAGATACAAGAATATAAATAACCACATCATTCATACTGCTTCCCCAAACCTTTCCCACGACTCTACTTCCCCAAGGCTGGGATTAATTTGGATACAGCTTTGGCAAACATAAAAATCTTCTTTAATGAAGTTCCTCAAACAAAACAGTTAGCAAAATATTTGAATATCTGTGGATAATGTCACATTTAAGGTAAACATCAAGTCATGTACCAAAATCTTTTGATGGGAAAAAAAGAAGAAAAATCCTTAAAGTGGCACAATTCTCATACCACTGGAAAAATCAGAGGGGAAGAAACTAAATCACAAACATTTAACGTGCATAGTTGGGAGGGGGGTTCAATTATTTTTCCTAAGTTCACTTAATTGGATTTTTTTTAAAATAGCTATTCAACTACCAAGCACCCAATATAGCAATTTTTGTCATTTCATGATTTCTGTTTAAAAACCTATTAAATTAATCCCTCCAACAAGCTGAATGAGTAGCTTGTCAAAAAAAAACAACCCATGAATTTTTCACCTTTAGGTTGACCGCTAATTTTTTTTTGTTTAATTGCAAAAGAGTAGTATCTGGGTCTGCAGCAAAGGCCTTCACTTCATCCTAGAAAGGAAATTACTATCACCACATCATACAGATTCTAAAACTATAAAAGTCTTAGAATGCAGCATCCCTTCACAGAAATCTGATAAAACTGAATGTAAATATAAGATGCTGCATCTTTATTTAAAAAAAAAATAAACAATTTAAGCAGACATAACATACATTTTGTACATTAACTGGCCATTTCTGGTACAGAAACCCAGCACAGTATGCTAAATGTTATTGAATAAATGTAAATGCTACTTACATTTTTAAATACAATTTAGACAACTTTTTTTTAAATGTTTATATATTTTTTTTAAAGTTGCACAGTTAACTTTTCAGCTGCTAGCTTTAATGCAACACATAGATAAAGTTACATAATTTTTTAAAAGTTTTTTTTTCTCCTAGGGATTTTTTTTTTCTCAAACTTCTGACCCACATCAAAAAGAAAGTAAAATAGTGGAATATAATTTAAAAAGAATTAGCTTCAAGTCTAGCAGCAAAGCCATTAAACCAAAAAATATATTTACTAATATAAACAGAGAGAAAAGGTGGTGCCTGCAGGTGCAGCCCCAGCTATCTTAAATCTACTCACAGAAATAAAAATTAAAATGTCTCTACAAAAATAGTCTGATTATTTAAAATAGGAGTAGAAGCCATTGCTACCTGATGAACTACCTAGGCTAAGTTCCTGAAACAGAGACAAGGGGTCGCTATTCTTTTTTGCCTGCTCAGGAGGGGGTCTGGGCTTGGGAGGAGCTCTCAGAGCACTTGCGTAGGACATGGCAGGTTTGTTCAACCCAGCATTGGGCTGGCTGTTGCTGTTGGATTCCACAATCTGCTTGTTGGGCATGAGGGGTGGGAACTGGCCCAGATGCTGGAGTACATTGTAGTTAAAAGAACTGGACAACGGGATGTTTTCAACCTTCATCTGCTCCTCGGGGGATTTGATAGTCTTCGGAGGAACTAAAAACAAAAGAATGATGAACGTCATCATCATCATCACCACCACCACCACTGCAACCACCACCATTTTAACTTTCACAAACAGTTGGAAAGCTACTTCTCAGGTTTCCTTTCCTGAAGATATACAAATAGCATTACTTAAAAGCTAAATAAAGTCTGCCAGAATTTGTCCACAATCCTGTAAGACACTTTAATTTGAAAGGATTTGGGCGATCTTTACAAAGCCTATTGAAATTGTTCTTCAGTCTGTTTTTTTAAAGATAAGCTAAAATACTTAAAGAAGATACAGTGGTACCTCTACTTACAAAGACCTCTAGTTACAAAAATTTAAACTTACAAATTTTTTTTCGAGAAAAAAATAGTCTCTACTTACAAATTATGTTCCAAGATACAAAAGGCCATCAGCTCGGGCAGGTACTTATTCTCGGGCTCGGAGACGGCGCCAGGCATCAGGTACAATGCGTCTCTACTTACAAATTTTTCAAATTACAAAATGGCTTCCGGAACGAATTAATTTTGTAAGTAGAGGTACCACTGTATTGCACTTTAAGGCCGAGATCAACAATGTATTATTGGTGTACTCTAACCATGCACAATCAGAACGAGTAAACAAGCAAATAAGGATACACAACATACACACCTCAAGATGTTGAGACTTCAACTCCCAGAATTCTTCGGTCAGCATCATGATTAAAGGGCCGCAGATGCTCTCCCCCCCCTTGGTTTAAAGGGACGAGAAAGTAACACTAAACTCACCTAACTGTTCTCTTGGTGGGACTGCTCTGTTGGATCCGTTGCATGGAATGTTCTGATAGGGGGCTGATGAAGAAGAGTTGACCCACCAATCGGGGGGTGAATAATTGAAAGAGGATGGGTTACTCTGGTCCTGAAGCTCTTGACACTGTCCAACATTATCTGGAGGAGTATTTAAACCTTCAGAACAAGCCTGGGTTGAACTAGATGACATTCTTCTTTGGTACAATGGCCTGCCAGGTCCTCTTGGTTCATACTGCATAAAAGAAGACAATCACTTGCAAACATGTCTGTATTAAATGTCCCATCTGAGTATCAATACACCTATTCTGAAACTGCCCTCAAAGTAAACATGTATATTTTACTTGGTGTGATTTTATTCACTAACACAAAGACACCCTATTCTTCACATTCACCATCCTGTTATGAGAATAGAAAAATAAACACTGCACTCAAAACTCACTCATTTTACATATCTGTATAGTTACAGATATATAATATTATTTAAAGGATTAAATCACTTTTTGAAGTAATTTCAGATCCAGCCTTTTTTCAGAATAGTTAATTGTATTACATGGCACCACTGACTTTCTCTTTTTAGATGTCCCTTCTGATTCTTAATTTTTCACTTTGAACTTTTCATTATTGTATATTGATTACATCTAAGCTTGTCTTCTACAAAATTTCCTCTGCAGGGTAATTATATGAAGTATTTGCCAGTTATAATGTGTCCCTCTCTGGTACCACTGACTTATTATATTGGTGTAATTCATCTCCTGAAAATAATATTTAGGTTGTCCATAACACACAGTCTACATAAACCTGTTTTGCAATACATGTTATGTTCACACCAAGCCTTTTCTCTTCTTTTCTTTTTGAACCATTGCTATGTTCTACCAGATATAAAGTAAATAAAAGAAAGAAAAGAAAAGAGAGGAGAGGAGGGGAGGGGAAGCAAATTTGAGAAGTATATATTTGGATTCAGAAACTACAGATGTAATCTAGTCATAATAAGCTCTCTGCATGTGCTTAGAACCATATCATAATATGCAAAATATTATTTTTAACTTTAGGTGCCTGTGGATTACCCTGAATATTTTAATGGTTTACAGGTCGATACTTAATGAATACACCCAGGAATTAAAAAACACCATCATTATGCAAGTTTCACTTAAAAGAGCAACAACTCATAATTCATTATTTTAAGAAGACTACCAAAACTGCAAAGAAGTTGAACAGAATATAACACAAAAATGCAGATCCATATTTTTTGTTAAAGAAGGAGCTCAATTGATGCTATTTTTTTCCTTTGTGAATGAGTTAAGAAATGTTAATTCTTAACACAGATGTTAATTACTATTTAGAAAAAAAAAACAAATATGGCTCTTCAGTTTACTAATCTTTTTTTCAAAACACTGGTGGATATCCCATAGGCAAAATACACTATTAACAGAATGGTGTTGGAATAGATAGAGCCAGCAACAAACGATTTATCTGAACAAATAGGTATTTTGCTACTTTATAGTAAATTAGAATTTCTCCTATTGTTTAACAATAGTAGTCACAAGACTACTCATTATCACCAAATTACATGACTGAAAGAAAGGAAGTGTGCTGTATCGAGGATTGTGGTGTGAGCATGGAAATTCATTCACTTGCTGGATTTAGAATTCCACAATTTAAAGTACTTTTGTACCAGGCTTAAATTAGTAGATTCACGACTCATTTGGGGGGGGGGGGGGAATACTGCAGTATTTTAGGAAACAGCCAATAGTTGTAATACGTAACCCTGCTTCTAATATAGAAAGCTTATTCCTAATGCATTTCTCCGTTATTCTTGTAGCCTATTTAAGCATTGGTGGTACTAAAGTTAGAATAAGCCTATTATGTCTTCCGATTGGTACAGGTTAGTGGGGTCTTGGTCTCTGATTGGCTCTTTGTTTGTGCCCAATCTGATAGGTAATGGTTCCTGACTGAACCTCTCATAATATAGCAGTTGCTTGCTATGTAGGCTGCCCAGCACTTCCTTTCCTGGGATTGTAAAGTTTGTCTTTGTGACAGAAGTTCAGGAAAACTTCTTCGACACGACTTGCTTTTCTAATTTCGCACCACTCAATGGGTTCCAGTTCGCTAAATTCCCATTTTAAACCAAATTCCCACGTTAAAAACAGCTGGAACTGTTTTAAACTATCTTACTCTCTCTATTTTTCTCTAGAGGATTTGGCTTATCTCAGCATGACAGAGTTAAGACTTCCAAGACTAACAGTGTTTCCCAACCAACGGATTTCCATATATAAAATTACTTTCTTTGTCTCCGTGCCCCTCCTTTTACAAGACTCTTGCATAGGAATCCTGGTGTAGAGAACACCCAACCCGACAACTGAAAAATATACAGCAAACGCAGGATTCTAATTTCTAAAAATTGTATTTCTATTTAAATGCCAAGCCTTGTCTAATTCCTTCCAGAACAGTAACTGATCTAATAGCACATTGAGAGAATATTTAGATATTCCCAAATTAAGATGAGAAAACTTAGGCCATTTCGCTTCCTGATTAGCCTTAGTTTTCACCTGATTTCCCTTGTATGAAAATGCCCTCTCCATATTCCAATTACTGTCAGTTTCAGAAGGGGCTCATATGTCCCCAAGTCAGTGAAAATGTAACCTAGCTGTGCCTGGTTGATACCAACAACCCTGAAACAGGCAATCTGTATATATCTGCTACCCTGGAACAGAAAGCCCATCCATCTTAACTGGTTAACAGAAAGCCCATCCATCTTGGCTGGTAAGGGTCTATTTCTACAGTATGCTTGCCCAGAGGTTGAATGAGGAGTTGATAAATGAGAAAGCAAGGAAGCTAACCTTGAGATAATAACAGCAGTGAATCTGCCAGGTTCATGGTTGAACAGAAAAATCAAAGAGCTTTGCTGATAGACGGGCAAACTTCTTAATCAAGAAAAGGAATGTTGTGTTATTTGTAATTCTTTCCTATCTTTCAGTTCATGGCAACGATCTCCCTTGTGAATACTATTAAAAGCATTGGGAAAGAACTACCCAAATAGAAAGAAATGATAGAATAAAAAAAAATAATACAGAAATATAAATTTTCTCTGTTAGATTATGTTAGATTTTATTCATGCTATTGTAGCTTTAAAAAGAAACACTGCTTGAAAGCACTTGTGGATTTCAGAATAAAAGAGAAAGCTGTCTTTATATTTTGTTCCCTTTCATTCCTCTACCCTTGAATTTCCCTCCCTGTTTTCCCACTATTAATCAAATGCATCCCCTACTGGATGCATTTCTCCTGCTACTTAATATACTCTCTGAGATGATGTTTAAATAAGATTGTCTTTTAACCTGACCACAAGTGTACCCTGTTTGAAATTTTGTACATTTTCAAGGCTTTTATCAATTGCCTATAACTCATAAGTATCTCCCGTCTTTATATCAAGCCCTGTTTCGAATTACTGTTAATAGATCTCCCAACCACTAAAGCTCATTGAGATCTCCCTCTGCTACTGTTGCTATAACTTCCTCTTTGTTTCACAGTCCCACTATGATTAAAGCATACCTGTGAACAAAAAAAAATTGCATTCAAAGCTTGTATTAAAATACCGTAAAGCACTAAGGGCATAGCAAGGTAAACAGAGCTAAGCGTCTCCTAATTCTGGAATTTTAAATAAAAGTGATGGCACTTTTGCCCTGCCTGCAAGTACTGCTAATTCTCTTAAGAGAATAGGCATTTTCAGAAGGGTAGGTAAATATGTTTTGATCACTTTCTCTCCCCTCCAAATCTGTTTAGATTATTCCCTTCAGCTCACTCTTGGGCCTGGATCTGGAACTGAGGCCATTGATCATTCTGATAGATGACATGCTCCTGGGCCAAGCTGGGGAAATGTAATTCTCTTGGTTCTTCTTGATCTCTCAGCTGGCTTCGATACCAATTAATTAGAATTAAAATCTGAATTAATTATAACAATTAATCAGTGGAACAACTTGCCTCCAGAAGTTGTGAATGCTCCAACACTGGAAGTTTTTAAGAAGAGATTGAACAACCATTTGTTTGAAATGGTATAGGGTTTCCTGTCTGAGCAGGGGGTTGGACTAGAAGACCTCCAAGGTCCCTTCCACCTCTGTTATTCTATTCTAGGGGTGTCAAACTCAAGGCCCACAGGCCGAATCTGGCCCCCAAGATATTTAAATCTGATTTGCGGGGACCTGCCTGGAAATAGCAAAGGACTGGCCCGTGGTGCCCCGGCAGCCAAAACGGGACACGGGGGGCTCCCCAGTGCCCCATTTTGGCCGGCAAAGTGCTGCAGGAAGCCATCCAGGCCAAAAATGGGGTGCAAGGGAGCGTGTGCAGCTTTCCTGCATGCTGTTTTGGCCAGCAGGGTGCCTGTCCTGTCTCCCTCGCCCTCCCCCTCCCCACCAGCCAGCCTGTGGAGGAGAATTACAATGCTGATCCGGCCCTCAAAGAAATTGAGTTTGACACCCCTGTTCTATTCTTTTCCATCAATCATGGTATCTTCAGGGGCTGGGAGAGGTTCCCAATGGTATCTATCTGTATCTGTGTTAGGAAAGTGCCAGCTAGGCTGGAAGGAGGGGTCAAGCTTATGCTGCTTGCAGCTGCCCAATAACTCCCAACTAGGCCCTTGCTTGATCCCTCCTTCCAGCCTAGCTGGCACTTTCCCAACAATTTGCTTTTTCTTAGCAGTCTCCTCTCTTTTCTTCTTCCATTTTAATACCATATTTCAAAATACAAAAGAAAAATAGCAATAGCAATAGCACTTAAGACTTATATATAGCTTCACAGTGTTTTATAGCCCTCTCAAAGCAGTTTAGAGTCAGTACATTGCCCCCAATAATCTGGGCCCTCTAGATTTTTTTTATCCACATTTTAAGTTATCTACATTTTAAGGTTATCTGTATTTTAAGATGGCCTTCTACTGCCAATGTGTGTCCTACACTACAGACATGGCTTCCAAAAGTAGAGAAGAAGAAATAACTGACTGGTTCCTTGATATAAGATGGATTGTTATAACTATATTATTGAATGAAACAAAATAGCACAGCAAATGTGTTACAGGTTAACACAGGGGTGGGCAAACTTTTTGACTCGCGGGCCACAATGGTTTCTAAAATTTGACAGAGGGGCCGGGCCAGAATAG
>JAEANM010006704.1:0-18364 GCA_017656035.1 Myanophis thanlyinensis | reverse complement strand
TTAACTTTTGTATATTGGTTTTAGATTGGCTGTACACCGCCCTGAGTCCCTTGGGAGTGGGGCGGTATAGAAATGTTGTAAATAAATAAATAAATAGTTGTGGGCCTGGCACTCTCAGCCCATCCCACCTCACAGGATTGTTGTGGTGGGATACGTATTAAGTCTGTTCACCACCTTGAATTGAATATGTATGTGGGGTGTGTGTGTGTGCGGGGGAGACAGGATAAAAAGTATAATAATATTTAAATCTGTATTCAGAGTTGCTATAACAGCTCATAGCTGTATCCAGAATTGCTATAACAGAACCATTCTAATGTTCCAAGAGTCAACTCGTGCTTCCTCTACTTCTATTTTTAATGAAAAAAGAGACTCTTACCTTTTATTTCTCATTGTCCCGCTTGGTTGAGATGGCCCTATGCTGACTCCTAGATTGGTCTGAGCATCTGGCTGGAACCCAAGTGCCAGATAATGATGAATTTAGACAGGAAGCACACCGAAACGTTAAGTGACACTGCCATTATGGTCCTGTTTTTACATTGAATAGAATAGAGTAGGGTAGGGTAGAGTAGAGTAGGGTAAGAGAATGAGCTGGAGGGGACCTTGGAGGGCTTCTAGTCCAGCCCTCTGCTTAAGCAGGAGAACCTATACCATTTCAGACAAATGGCTGTCCAGTCTCTTCTTTAAAACATCCAGTGATGGAGTGCCCATGATTTCTGAAAGCAAGCAAGTTCCACTGGTTAATTGTCCTCACTGTTAATGTCTTCATTTGATCCTGGTCTATTAAAACTTTTATTAGGTGTTGAAAATACAAAAAGTGGAATTCTAATTCACACATAAACTAGTCCTTCCTTGCTACCACCACCACCAGTACAACTACCACTCACCTACCCACAGGGGATATGTATCAATTTACCCTAATCCTCCATGTGCTAGAAACACTAGCCAGAACTATATGCAGAGCCAATGGCCTTAGCATGTGATTGCATCCACAAATAACAAAGCATAAAATATATACGGGTGCAGCATATTCTCAAGCAATTAAGTTTCAAGAGCTGAGAGATGCTTTGTTTAAGAGTTTCCAGAAAGGCTGTCTAGTTTTTCATGTGCTATTTCTATTTAAAAGGGCTAGCACATTTATTACTCTTTATACAGTTAACCATCAGACCACAGTGATACATCTTAAAGATGTGGCTTACATTCAGTTTAATAATCATTCACTCTGATGAACAAAGGCCCGGATTGAATTTTTATTCTCTCAGAATTGCTTTTTATGCATTGACTTTTATATCATTTGTTTTAACTTCGTAGCAAAGTCTGAGAAATGAATAAAGCCGGTGCATATTAGTAATGAATTGTCGTGAGAAACAATGAAATAATGGAGATCCAGAATCAGTGGCCAGAGCTTGTAATTAGCAGAATGCAGGAAAGAGATAAATAAGTCTATGGAAAAGGATCAGAGGAAGGAATTAAAAGAGTTCTAACACAAATGGAGCCATTGTTCTGAAGAGGACAAGCATTTGAGAAAAGGGCTAAAAAAAGAAAAGGTAACATTTTGGATGCAGGGACAGACATAAGAGCAAAGGGAAATCTAGAGACTTCACTTGACATACCCAAACTTGCAAGCCATGGCTAAGGGGAAAAAAAAACTGGTCAGTTTAATAAAGCAACCTAAGGAAATAAAAAAAAAAAAAGTTTGGTTTAATTTGTCTATGGAGCTTCTCAGTTATCTCAGTCACAAAGGTGCTTTTTCAAAAGACAACTGAACTATGTTTTTTCCTTGAAGACTTTTCATCCCAGAAGCTTCTTCAGTTCTGACTGAATGGCGGAGGATGGAAGGATTTATGTTCCTTGCAGTCATCTGATCATTGCCACTCGTTCTGAGAGTCGTTGAGGCAGCTTGGAAGTTTACCTGTGCCCTCAGGGTCCCTTGAATAGTGCAAATAGGTGTGGAATCTTCTTGGAACTGCTGAAAGGACTTTGTTATAAACAAGAGATAGGTACTGTCAAATGCCTCCCTCTCTGTTGAGAGAGAGGCCTGTTCAATCTTAATGTAGAGGGCCTTGGTTCAGTTTATTTATTTTTATCCCGCTTTTATTGTTTTTACAAATAACTCAAAGAGGGGAACACATCCCACACACCTTCCTTCTCCTATTTTGTCCCCAACAAGAATCCTGTAACAGTTGTTGTGGGGTTGTTACAGTTCAGAGAAATGGAAAAAATTCTCTCCTTAAGAGTGAAAGCACTTATTTCCATGCCTTGATGAACATGACAGTGTTGGATTTAAAGGATTCAAAAGAATGCTCAAGACAGAAACTGTCCTTTGTCCTTTTACGGAAGATGGTTTTCTAACATACAGGTGGTATCTAATGATGGAGAAATTAGGTAGGATTTATAAAACAGTTGGAAAGGTTACCTCTCAAATATCTATCTAAACCTCCCTCTGTGTGTGTATGTCTGTGTGTCTCTCATCTCTTTCCCTTCCTCTCTCTCTCTTCCCCCCTCTCTGTATCTCTGTGTGTGTGTCTTCCCTCTTAGTCATAAATAGTTTGAAAAGTAATTTTTTAATCATATGATGTGACTGTACATAATTGTCAAATTAGAGATTATTGGGCATTTAGGAAACTTGCTACACAGTAATAATAAGATTTTAATTAGAAAAGTTTTGTTTACTACCAAAGTTATGAATGCCAAAACTGCATCCAGGCCTACTGGGTACAAGTTAATTGCTTTAATAGATCTAAAAGAGAGTGGGGGGTTTATCTTTTAATAGGATGGTTATTTTAAAATTAGCTGTGTTATTTAATCACCTTGGGGTTTTTTTCCCTTCATTTTCAGTTAAGGTCTTAATACAACCATTTAAAAAGGAAACATTAGTTCACTGCTTTTAATAAAAAAAAATTGTTTCCTTGGATTACATCAAAATGTCAGTGTTGAGTTTGCTTCATTATTTCTGGGTGAAGTTTTGAATTACATTATATTACAAAAATGCTCAATTATATCTCTCATTCCTGTCAAATAAAAAGTCATCCTTGCTTCTAGTTTGTTATTTGACCTTTTTTCATTCTTGTTCTTCTTTAGCTAAAATTTTCAAAATGTTTTTTAGTGTCTCACATGTATTTATTGATTTATACCCTGTCTTTATTATTTTTTACAAACAAGGCAGCAAACACACACAATAGTCTTTTTTCCTATTGTTCCCACAGCAACAATCCTATGGGGTGAGTTGGGCTGAGAGAGAATGAATGACCCAAGGTCACCCAGCTGGCTTTTATGGCTAGGGTGGGATTTGATCTCATGCTTTCTAGCCTGGGCCTTCACCACTAAACCAAACTGGCTGTCTACTGTCAACTGATTTCATACTTATATATGCTTGAATTCTTCCTGGCCACGTGTAGCAATGAGCTGATATTACTGTCCCAGAAAGAAAATGGAAATCTTTCATCCTTAAGATACTGTTGAACTACAATTCCCGGCAGCTGTCATTAGCATGGGCAAGAGAAGAGTTTTAGTTGAATATTGAAATCAGCCTTATATGGACCACTTAAAAAGGTAAAGGTAAAGGTTCCCCTTGCACATAACTGCTAGTCGTTCCCAACTCTAGGGGGCGGTGCTCATCTGTTTCTTGGCCAAAGAGCCAGCGCTGTCTGATGATGATTCCACGGTCATGTGGTTGGCATGATTAAATGCCAAAGGCGCACAGAGCACCATTACCTTCCCACCAAGGTAGTCCCTATTTTTCTACTTGCATTTTTTACATGCTTTCAAACTGCTAGGTTGACAGAAGCTGGGGCAAGTAACGGGAGCTCACTCCGTTACGCGGCACTAGGGATTCGAACCGCCGAACTGCCAACCTTTCTGATCGACAAGCTCAGCATCTTAGCCAGTGAGCCACCACATCCCCAGACCACTTAAGAGGCATTAAAAACCTGGTGCTGTAACTCCTGCTTTGATGCTAATATTGAATAAATAAATAAGCAACTACCTTTGCTTCTTATAGGCATGCCCTCTGACTATGTGTCTGTACATATAAAATTATGTGTAACAAATAGTACACCAACCAAACAGCTGGCCAAATATTCCATTATGTTGGTATAATTCTTCTTTTTTTCTTTTGAGAAGTTCAGTTCTATGGGAATCTCACATGTACTATATTCATAGGACTTTTATAGAAGCATCTTTGGGCTTTCATAAAGATGTAGAATAAAAGTGTGCCCACACATGCTTTTCTCACCCTACTTCCTGGCTCCTGAGCCACCATGAGAAAGCTTCCTAGGTTTGGAGCACCACTCAGGAGCCTAGACAAACTGAGTAGGAGTAAAACTGAAAATATGTCAGCTTCCTATTTTTCTTCAGCATGGGATGAGCAGGCTTTACTAGGATGCCAACTTATAAGATTAGAATAAGCCTTTTTTTAAAAAAAATAATGGTACAATTTGTAGCAGCTTGGGGGAGAGAGTTGTCCTGCCTTTTTGTCCTTGGCATGTCAGTCAGCAAAAGGCAAGACAATCATCAATCACCACCCAAATGTTTTTGAAGATTTGAGGAATAAAAATGGACTCAGCTGCCAGGTTCTATATGATAATTGAGCAGAAATTCAGTCATGGCTCAAAATTCTCTGAAACCTGAGTCCTATTTGCTTTGATACATGAAAATGAGCAGAAGCACCATCTTCTCCTGGATTTTAGGAAGTGATGATACTGCATCAGGTTTTCTCATGAAAGGCTGGTCCAGCAATCTTTTTCAAAATCTTATTTTTTGAAGGGATGGGACATTGCACTTCATGACTAATTTGCCAAAATGTATGGGAGAAACGAGTCTTGACATCCATTTCCATAATGGACCTCTTTTCATCAGATGTGATTTTTTTTTCTGACCTATTCTGTGTCCCCTACATAGCAAAATGGTAGGTTCTTATATTCAACGAATCAATAGGTCGCCTTGGCTCACAAAATAAAGATAATAAGATACCGATTCAGCTTTAACAAACAATAGCAAGGGGACTTGTGAGGCAAAAGCTAGCACTCAAAAACAGTCAAAGTTCATAGGAACAGAGGCTCTTGACTAGTAACCAACGTTCAGGAAGAAAGCAAAAAGGGATAATCAGGTTAAAATTTTCTAAGAAGGCATTCATGAGGGAAGGCAAAAGTCAGACCACTTAATGCTGTTGAGAGAGGGTTGTTCAACTAAAGAGGCCATCTATGTCAAAACTGAACAGCCCTCTCTCAACAGAGGGAGGGATACAACATCATCAATCTCCAATCTACAACCCAGTCCTTTCAACAGTTCCAAGAAGGCTCCACACCAAGTTTCACCACTCAGGTGACTCTGTTGACAGAGGTAAACCTCCAGGTGACCTTAATGACCTGCCAAAAGTATGCAAACGTCCAGCTGTCTGCAAGGAATATAAATCTTTCCATTCCCCACCATTCAGTCAGAACTGAAGAAGCTTCTTGGATGAGAAACGAAACTTCCTCAAAGAAAAAACCAAAAAATCCAGTTGCCTTTTGAAAAAAGCACCTTTGGGACATCATAAAAGTTGGACTAAATATATGCAGACAGCCCTGATTCATACACTTAGATGACATGAGCCAAGCCTATTGTTTCCCTGAACAGACTGCATTTTTTTCTCCAGGATCTTTTCCAGGAAAAGATAAATTCATTTCTCTGCTTTTGACTTTCTACCTCATGGACTAGGTTTTTTTTATTTCTTTATATCCCCATGGACTAGTGGTTGAAACTCAGATTTGGATCAGGACCATGGGTACTGGTTCTAAATCTCCAAAGCACTACATGTAGTCCTTGACTTACAACCATTCATTTAGTGACCATTCAAAATTACAACAGCACTGAGAAAAGTGACTTACAACCAGTCTTCATACTTACAACCATCATAGCGTCCATATGGTTAGATGATCAAATTTCAGAGGCTTGGCAACCAGCTGATATTTATAAAAGTTGCAGAATCCTAGAATCATGTGATTGCCATTTGAGAACTTCCCAGCCATCTTCCAACAAACAAAGTCAATGTGGAATGCTGGGTTCAATTAACAGTTGTATGTTTCACTTAACGGCAGTGATTTGCTTAATAACCATGGCAAAACAAGTTGTAAAATTGGATGTGACTCACTTAGCAACAGAAATTCTGGCCCCAGTTATGATTCTGAATCTGACTATATGGATCTGTGTGTTCCTTATACCTTAATATATTTTTCTCCACTTTTGAGCAAATTTCATAACCAGATACAGACTATATATATATTGGTTTATTTTATTTCAAGAAGACAATTCATTGAAAAGTGTGTGTGCGCGCGCATGTGTGTGTATAATACACACACACACACACACATACACACACATTTATCAATGAAATAAAATAAACCTATGAATTGATTGCTTCACAGTTCCAGAAATGGGATACTATGACCCTTATATCAGATGCTTTATATCACAAACTGGAAAAATGGAGAGTATTTCATATTGTAATGGCAAAGGGAGAGTAGCACCTAAAGGCATACACATTTCACTGCATTTCGTACCATGTGCATGTGATGAATAAAATTTGATTTGATTTGATTTGAAGACATTTTGTACAGCATGGTTCTTAGGATGCATCTAACAGTACTATGCAATTAAAATTCTGATATTTATTTATTTTAAAAGATATAAGGCCGTGCAACTCAGATGGTATGACTCTGAGCAGAATACAACATAAACAATAATAATATTAATCTAACAACAAAGACAAGCTATAATTATAAAAACCTATAATATATTGAATTAGGAGCATCATTGCCATCATTACTGAGGCATCACCAGAGAAAATAAATCTAAAGAATGAGATTCCTTCTAATTCTGAGAAACAATAAAAATGGGAAGTTACAGCCCAAAGGAAGAAGAATTCTATCTGAAAATGTAAATGGGATCAACTAAAAGAAACTGCTTGGGGTGTCTTTTTAGTAGAATTATCTTGGAGCTCATCATTTAGTACACCTGTCTTTTTTATAATTATTTTGAATGGCAATCAGAATGATACATATTTTCCTCTATTTATTTAATTAGGTTTATGCTACAGAATATGCCAATTTCTCCTAGTAAACCTCAGCAGCAGCAAATGAATGATTATTATGATTTTCAAAGCTGCAATCAAAAAGTGCTGCTCTGAAAACTACCTTTTGCTTTGTACGTAATTATTTGTAGCATTTGGACAGAAATAAGACATGCCATTTAACATGTTTTTATTATTTTCAGCATGAGAGGCTGATATAAATAAGTGCATTGTTTCAGCTCCTAGATGAAGCCAAGAAATGCATTAATCTTTCCAATAATCCAAGAGAGCAATGCTTGCATATTGCAAAACTGCTACATCCTTTCTTGATGGACACAAAACTGACTTATTTTATCAGAAACTGTCAATATTCTGCTTTACGGTTGTGAAGAAGTGTGCCCTGAGATGTATTTGATAGGCTGTGTTGCATGTCACTTAGATTTTTAATGTTTTACAATTACCAATGCCATTTTAAAATCTCAAGGATGCCTGGAATCTGTGTTGCGAGAACTGAATTGTAATGGGAGATGAATCAAAGTTGTGAGATTTATATGGTGGAGATTAAAGCAAAAGAGCTCTAAATTCTGCATCGTTCAGGCAGGTTTAAGTCTCTGAATAAGGCACAGATGAATTTCAGGTTAATAGTGCAAACACTGGTCAACTTGCTTGCTTTCCTTTTGTTGGAAGAAATATCCATTTGGGTTCATTTTTTAAGTAGGAAGAAAGACACTGGAAACATGGAGGCTATTTGGAAAGATAGTTTATTAATGGACAGATCCACATGGTTTGAGGTTCTGGGCAAAAAAGCACATGAAGCGGAGAGAACAAGAGATTTATAACCTCTCTTGGGCTTTGAACTGGAGTTTCCTGTTCCTGTGGTAAGGGCATGTATTCTGATTGGTTGTAGGCTCCCATGTGGCCATGTGGGGTCATGGATCATGATCCAAGTTTGGCTAAAGCTTTTGGCTGGTGCAGTGATGGGGGCTTTGTTTGTGGCTGAATGGCTTTCCCTGAAAGCTAATCTCATCATCCTGGAGCTGAGGTCTTTGTCTTGTAGATAAGATGGCCCAGTCTTTTGTCTTGCAGATAGGTTGGCACCAAAATAGCTGCTGGGGCTGTTTAACAAAGCTGGGGGCTGCTTTCCAAGAGCATGTTTCTCCTTTAGGGAAATATATTCTGCCTTTTTAATATTTCCTAGAATATTTCATTCTTCTAGGAGAGAGGTGGGAGCTAACTTCCTACACTTTAAAAAGTAAGAATGTTGAAGACTGGATTTTATGAGCACTGTACTTTTAATTGATTTTGTATGCTGTCCAAAGTCAGTCAAGTAGGTGGCATGCAAATAATTGTAAATCAGTTTTATAATAACAAATAGATGGGGTGGGCGTGTTGGCAAGGTTACGAGCTCCCCTTGCGCCATGCCAGATTCATTCCCTTTACTCTGGCTGTCACTATGGCATTGAATTGCATTGATGCTCCCTAACATCAAGTATTGCTGGCAAGTCACAACCTGGATACAATTCCATTCTGCCACTTAAGAGGGATGAAGTCCATGAGGGATGAAGTTTGTCCACGACTCTGGAAAAGTCCAGTGGTCATAGGGAGCAAAGCTGCACCTCAGTCGAAGAGCTGGTCAATGGAATTCTTCTGACTTCTTTCCAGAAGTCCATCTTTGCAAATATACTTTGCCCAATCAGGGCAATTAAATTAAGCTACCAATTAGGGTTTTATTTTCTGTAAAGGATCCAAACTAGATAACAGTTACATGTGTCAACCCCCTTGGCACCCTAAGTACAGGTAGACACAATGGTACCAAAATGACAACATAAGCATCATGATGTCTCCATGCAAATTCCACCTTTCACAGTTGCATTGACATCACGTGGAAATACCTAAAGGGTGAAGTTTGCATTGCAAAGTGGTGATGTGTTTCTGTTTGGGTTTTTTTTCATTCCATTCAGCTAAACAGTGAATCAGAGATAGGCGTTTGGTTATTTTCCTATTATAGAGCATGAATGATTCTTTTCATTCTTTCTAACCGAGTGGAACTTAAAAATAATTTGTAAGGAAATTTGGAATTCTGTCTGTTCATTAGTAGGATAGCTGTCTGCAAATAGAACAGAAGGCACTCAATTTGGTGTGGTGAAACAAACCATCAAAGAAAAGAATAAATTCACAAGTGGGCTGCATGTGGCCAAGGATTGTGGATTTTTTTTTAATCCTCACTACATCCCAGTGAGGCAATTAGAGAGTGGCTCAAAATACTGTCAATTGTTCCATTCTTAAGCTCCTCCCCTTCCTGGTCACATGACCCCAAGTGGAGTTGCTATTAAGGAAACAAGCCATTCTCTGTATGCACCGTTTACTTTATTTCAAATAGAATCTTGACTTTGAAAAACTCTAAAATCTTCAATCTAACTAATTTAGGGCTGATACTGTCAAGTCTACTCCTGTGTAGCTCTATGACCAATAAGAAAATGATTATACTTTTAACTACATACATTGTCTAATTTGGTGGCCATAAACCATCTTTGCAGAATATGGGTTAAACATCATTTGCTTTTTTGAAAGCATTGTACCAAGCAATGAAGTCATTTAAGTTTTCTGAAAATCATCTTCTTGAAATTATCTAATCTGGGAGGAGGAATGGAACTTCAGTATTAAAGATGACAGATGTTCTATTGCTTCCTTTTTCCCAGGACTATAATGATGAAATCCGTCAAGAGCAATTGAGGGAATTGTCGTATTTAAATGGTTCGGAGGACTCACCTCGTGGGCGAAGTATTCGAGGAAGAGGAATTCGGGTTCCTCCCGCAGCTCCTTCAAGGTCAGTTGCTTTGTCTTTCTTTATACTCAGTATAAATACTTTATAATAGCTCTAAACTCAGTTACAAATGACTTGGTTAATAAACAGATACGTGCTGCAGTTCACAGATAGAGCTGAGAAGAATAAAAGAGAAGGTTTTGTTTATGCATTTGGTTCTAACAAAACCTTCCACTTAGCTGTAATTACATTTACACAGAGGAACTGAAAATATGTCTTGTAAAGCAAAGGGACTAAAGAAAGTTTATAGTTTTATTCCAAACCAATGAACATTCAACCTAGCATAAATCCCAGTATTTTCATATTTAAATAAGCACAGCCACATCTACTGGAGCCATATGGTCTCTATCCTCATCTTCACCAATTTAGTTTCCTTCAGTTGTTTTAGGGATTACAATTCTCATCATCTTCCAATGGGGTTAGCCATTGCTGCCTGGAGGTTATTGAAGTCACCTACTGACATTTCTGGAAAGATGCCTGTCTTTACAGAAAATCTGCAAGGACAATTTTGTTAAATGTTCATATTTTGGGCATAAGTTCTGCTTCTGTGTAAAACAAGTTTTGGGATAACTGCATGCATGCGTGATGACTTATTCAAAAGAATAGCAAAAAATGCCTAGACCCAGTACAATTAACTTATTTTCAAATCTAGTATAAGATTAAATTGATTCTTAATTTATGTCTTTCTGTATAGCACAAAAGAATTTAATTGACTGTAGGTGGATTTTAACTTGGTATATGCAAAAACGTCCAAATA
Organism: Myanophis thanlyinensis; assembly: GCA_017656035.1. NCBI lineage: Eukaryota > Metazoa > Chordata > Lepidosauria > Squamata > Homalopsidae > Myanophis > Myanophis thanlyinensis. Next base: position 7,738 of record JAEANM010006704.1, on the reverse strand, counting down.
TAAACCTCACAGGGTTCACAGAACTGAAGTCTAAACTAAGCCTTTGGTTTTATCCGATATCCCATTGGATTTATTTCTCTTTTTTCATTAACATTGCAAGATGTTGATCAAAAATAATCTTGGTTCTTCTTTCAGTGTTGTAATTTCCCTTTTCCATTAGCATACGTAGATATCTTAATTACATTTGTACACCCACCTTCTTTTATAGAGGATTGATGCTATACTTACCATCCTTGGTTCCTTAGGATAACTAGTATTAATTCTCTCACTGGGGTATGCAATGTTCACCTACATAAAGAAACACCTACAGTATTTCAATAACATCTTCCCAAAATATGGATATCAAGAATGTTCAGTGCCAAGGTCAGACTGTGATCATAATTTCATTGTACAGGAACATTATTATGTCTTCATAATTCTGCCCTTTATGACTCCAATTACATGCAATTTAATATTTCCAATAAAACCAGGAATCTATTTTATAAGCTGGTTTATTTCACCTTACTATTTGTAGAGTAGTTACATTTCATTTCTTATTTTCTTCTCTAAAAGTTCTAAAGGGGACCATATTCCCATTCTTAACTACCTCTTCTCCCTCTGAAATCATATTCTTTGCAAGTCCTTGTTAACAATTCAGATCCTTGGAATCTCTTCTTAAAACCTACTGTGGTTTCAACTGAATTCTTGCAGAATAAATTCTTTCCAGGAATCAGATTTTGCTTCGCATGTGATTAAAAATGGATCCTGCTTTAGCTTTATGTGTCAAATCCCGGTTATTATAACACATTTCTGATTTGAATAATTTTGAATAATATAGAGAAAGGCTGAGAATGCTAATTCAGAAGAAAAAGTTCAGACCTCACATTAATGCAGCAGTGTTCTGCTCTTCATTAGAGCACTCTGACTTTTTCCAGGCTAGTTTAACATCCTCTTTTAAAAAAAAAACCATTTTAAGGAAACAGTCAATGCAATTCTTAGAGCCATTGCATCTTTTTCATGCTCATGGAAAAACCTTTAAAAATGGGAAACTTAATAGATAGTAAAGATGGGGTATCCTTGCCTGAGATCCAAAGGATTTTTCTGAATTATTTTCAAACTCCATAGAATCCTAATATAGAATATTATTAACATAGAATGAATATTCATCAAATATACAGAACAGAATGGAATGGAATGAGCTGGAAGGGACCTTGGAGGTCTTCTAGTCCACCCGCTGCTCAAGCAGGAGAACATACACTATTTCAGATAAGTGACTGTCTATTAGACTCTTCTTAAAAACATCCAGTGATGGAGCACCCACGATTTCTGGAGGCAAGTTGTTCCATTGGTTAATTGTCCCCACTGTTAGGAAGTTTCTCCTTAATTCCAGGTTGCTTCTCTCTTTGATTAGTTTCCAACCATTATTTCTTGTCTGCCCTCCAGTGCCTTAGAGAATAATTTGACCCCCTCTTCTTTGTGGCAGTCCCTCAAGTACCGGAATACTGCTAATTCTTCTTTTCTTTAGTCTAGCCAAACTCAAATCCTACAGCCGTTCTTCATATGTTTTAGTCTCCAGGTGTTTGATCAAAATTTGAATAAAACAAAATGATTTCTTTTGAATATCTTGAAATGAAAAAGTGTTTATTTCAAACGAGTCTTGGCTGCACACAACTTATGTCTTATTTATATAACATATAATTTAAATTTATAACGCCACCAATCTCACGATTCTTTGTTATATACACTTCAAAAACAAAAGCCTATAGTATAGACTATATCAGTTTGAAAAATGGCCATAGCCAAAAATATAGATGTATCACAACATATTAGAAATAATTCAATTCAAGTGGGCACACATAAGACAGAATCTGGGGAAAAAACAGATCTTCGAGACCTATTTAAGGGACATTGGGATTGATTTATTCCAATTATTCCAAAAGGAATACACAGTTTGAATCAACTGTAGTTTCAAAGTGATCTCTGTTACACATTGCAACAATCTTCCTACAGTACATGGTGACCACAGCATGTGTCTGAGAAGGAACTCTGAGTCCAGGAAACACTTCAATTAGCATTCCAGATAAATCTAATCATAATATCCTCTACCTTTAGATTACATAGCAATTGCCCTAATATACAAATCAGATCCAAAGTATGATTATTTATAGGTGTTTGCCTCTCAGTAACTTGAGCTATGTCTATGGTTGCTCTGGTAGCTATGAACTCATGAGCCACTCCAGACTTTACACTATAAAAGAGGAAATTAAAGTCTCTTAGAAGTATTAGAAGCTCCATAATTAAGTTCCAATGGAGTCAGGCAGGGATATTGGTACAGCAATGGTACAGAAGTGGCCAAACCACTTCTCCGTGCAACCCAACTTCAACCACAGGATCTCATAATTGGATATGTGTGATGCAATGCTTCCAAAAGCTAATGGGACTTTCTAGATAACAACAGCTATCCCACCTCCCATGGTCTGGGTTCATGGACCTAAGTGGATACATCTCCAAGAAAGGAGCACCACCTGTAGCAATATTTGTTACACCTTTCATTTTCTGTGGGTTGTTTGTTTCTGTAAAATCACAAAATGGAGATGACATTGAACAATTGTCTGGCTAATACTTGGAAGAATCAAAGTAACATTGGATTGTCCTTTATCAAGCATTGATGCAAAGTTGTAAATGAGCAATCTAAAGGACATGAGATATCTAGAAATGAACATTTTTCTACATGGTATAGGTGGCATTTCAATTGTTAACACACTGACAAAATTGTTGAAAACTGTTTCTGCTTAGAAAGGGAATTTACTTGTAAGTTATTACATTATGCCCTAGATTTTCCCCTAGAAGGTCAGGACCGCTTACCTGCTTGTTCTCGATCCTCCCAATATTTTACTTCCTGTGATATGAGGTATTCCAGTTCAGTAAAAGTGCCTGGCCCAGGTTCATGACTAATTAATGAGAGTGACCTCAGCTTCTGCCATTGAAGTGTGCAAAATACATGAATATAACAGGTTTTAGGCATTCTATATGTTCTTGGGGTTTTTTTTCCCTGTTACATCCTTGTCATGAGCTATTAATTCTGCATTGATGATTCTGCAGTCCATTCTTGCCCCCCCCCCTCAAAAAATATTTATAGTTTATGTGGGAAAATTTCACTCCACCTTTTGATCCCAAGACTTCTACTGTAACTTCCAACTAAAAGTATAAAAATACAATAAGCCATACAGCAGGCATGTCAAACATGCGGCCCAGGGGCCACATGCGGCCCATTGCAAGTGCACCTGCAGCCTGCACAGATGATGTTTTACACGCCACCTTGGATCCTTCTTGAGCAGAAAGACGGGTAAAATATTTTAAATCAACAAATAAAATTAAGTAAGTAAACAGGAAGGAGAACCCTACATGCTGTCCCGAGTTCACTGTTGAAAAGGCAGTCTAGACATGTAACAAATAAGCCAAAAAAGCTTCTGAGGCTCTCCGGGCAAGTTTCAAGATAAATGCTTCTTCCCTGGAACAACAGCAACTCCTCCTTAGCCTGGTCAGAAGAGCCAGTCGGGCAAGGCTGGTACTTGTAACTTGACCTGTGCCACCGCTGCCATCCCACTATCCTAACAGAGCCCAGCTACTGCAGCCCAATTGAAGAGAGTGAGGCCCTCATCATAACGCAAATGTGACAATATGGCCCTCAGGGAACTCTGAGTTTGACATGCCTGCCATACAGGATAAAAAAAAATGCAATATACAGTATCAGTTAAATAATTCAAACCACCAAACAGGGGCAACACCAGGTCATTTAAAATATACATAGCATCGCAGGAGGTAGAGCAGACCAATGATCTAGCAGGATGAAACTTATCATCCTGAAACTTAACTTTCTAATATTTTAACTGTAGGCCAGGCAAATCAAATATCTTTTAGGAGTTGTCCACAATCCATGAGCTTCTGTGCAGAAGGCTTGCTAGAATGTTTTCACTAAGCTTATCTTTGGAGGTAGAGGAAGCAGAGCAGCCTCAGAAGTTCAGCGCCAAGTTCAAGCGCATTTGTGTGAGATGACACAGTCACAAATCCCTTAGGATGTTTTAGATAATAATAGTAGCATTTTGCAAATGCTGGAGTGATTTGGAAGACTGTTTTGGATTTCTGGTGACTGAGCACAATACCTTTCTGCTCTTTATTAAAGCATATCTTTTTTTTTCCAAGCATCTATCTAAACCAAAAGAAAGGTATGATGGCTTCAACAGTCATGCTAATTTTAAGGAATCGTCTGCTTAAGGCAACCACATATTTCCCCCCACTTTTGTCACTTTCCAGAATATTTTAACTGTCCTGAACTAATTTTTCTTCAGGATTTTCTTCAGGATTGGACTCCTTCAAGCTCTTTTGAACTCTGGAACACTAAACCAATCACCTTCAGTTTTTTCTGCCTCAGTGTGGTGTATTCTAGGACAGTGATGGCGAACCTTTTACTTACCGAGTGCCAAAAAGTACGCGCTTTGCATGTGCCATCTGCACTTGCGTGCAGCTCCTCCATATGCACTGCATATGCAACCACACCATCTGCGCATGCATGCAGCTTTTGTATATGCAGTTCACGCGTGCTACACGCCGGCACTCTCACACACATGAGCAGTCGCATGTGCATGGGCAGGAGAGCTCAAAAGACCAGCTGGATTTCCTGCTGCAATTACGCACATGCACAATGGAGGCCTGAAGATCAGCTGGGTCTCTGCAATCACACATGCGTGCACATGCAAATGCACGTGCATGCTCAGCTGGAGGTAAGTTGACCAACAGCTTGTGTGCCCAGCAATATGGCTCTGCATGCCACCTGTGGCACCTGTGCCATAGGTTTGCCATCACGGTTCTAGGATCACATGGTTACACACTTCCTACAATTTCCACTTCCTAGACCAGACATGGGCAAACTACAGCCCGCGGGCCACATCTGGCCCGTTGGGCTTTTTAATCCGGCCCGCCGAACTAGTTCCGGCACAGACTGGGGAGTTCCGCCCTTACTGATGCCTCCCTCAGCAGCATATCCCTAGCGCCGCCTGTGGGCGCAGGGACACAACACCGATCCGTCTTCCACGTCACAGAGCCCTCCCGAAATGTCCCGCGCATGCAAACAGCAAGCCCTCCCACCGCACACAGCCGTCTTTCCCTTGCAGAGCACCCGAGAGCATTTGATTTTTCCAATAAACTAAGCACAATGATGTTTTGCTGCCTGTTAAAGGCCAAATCTTTTCATGTAATGGTTTTTACATTTAATTTATATTAGTTCACACAAACACACCATTCTCCTATTCTGGCCCGGCCCCTCTGTCAAATTTTAGAAACCATTGTGGTCCGTGAGTCAAAAAGTTTGCCCACCCCTGTCCTAGACCATTTCTTTTTTTTGAAGTCCAGTATAATTGATCTCCTCATTTCCTCGTCCACCTTTTGGATAATGAAGTTCTCTACAAAGTATGTCTACCTGCATAGAGTTTAATTCAGAGGTGGGATTCAACCAGTTCACACCTATTCGCTAGAACTGGTTGTTAACTTTCTAAGCAGTTGGGAGAACTGCTGGGTTCAGCTGGTCATTAGGGCAGAGAACCCGTTGTTAAATTATTTGAATCCCACCACTAGTTTAATTCCCAGATGATATCAGGGTAGCTGAAATTCCTCATTGTCTGGGTGAAATTCCTCATTGTCTTCCTGAACACCTTAGCCATCTGGCTTACATCTTCAGTTTGGTAGGGGGACCCATAATACACAACAGTGTCATTTCTGTGTCTTTTCTTTTAATATGCATCAAGATGCTTTCTGCAGGGCTTTCATCCTAGCACAGGTAGTTCTTGATTTACGACCACAATTGAGGCCCAACTTTCTGTTGTTAAGCAAGACAGTTTTTTTAAGTGAGTTTTGCTCCATTTTGCAACTTTTCTTGCAGCAATTGTGAAGTGAATCACTGCAGTTGTTCAGTTAGTAGCACGGTTGTTAAGTGAATCTGGCTTCCCCATTGCTTGTGAGTAGATCACAAAATGTGATCACTTAACTCTAGGACCTAGTTTGGGTAATGAAACGTTTGCAAGAAAAAAAACAGGCTCAGAGAGTACCAAAGGACCCCAAACGGTAATATGCCTTCTCTAAATTACTGATTCTAATAGCAGTTTAATGTCAATGCAGTCAGCGCAGAAATCCTTTTATGTACATTTATAAATCTTTCCATTTTTTAAGCGCTCCTTATCACAATCAACGACTTGCTCTGTTCCCTCTTAGGGGGCGTGGGAGTGCCATCCCTCCACCGCCACCCGGACGAGGAGCTCAAGTAGCAAGAGGAACGCCAGTGTCCCGCGGGGTACTCCCGGTCCCACCTGCCACCAGAGGGGTCCCCACCCCTCGAGCCAGAGGAGTTCCGGCAGTACCAGGTTACAGGGCACCCCCTCTACCAGCACACGAGTCTTATGAAGAATATGTGAGTACCTGTTTTTCAACAGCACAAAGAAATGTCAACTGTTAAGTCAGATTTCATATTGCTGCAAGTGGTTATTCATATGTTAATTGTGCCCATAAAGAGCATTCAGAAGAATCCCAAGGGAATTGTTTGCATTTGATGAGCTGGATGCTGCATTAGCTTTTGCAATTTCGGAGTTATTCAGGCCATTATCTCATTCCCAAGTATGTTCTTTTGCAGAATGGTTCATCCCCAGCCAGGGCTATTATATGCATAGGAAAACATAATGCCTGCCTGGTTTTTGGAAGTGATTCTGAGGATTGCTGATTGCCTTAAGTCTGAAAGTCTAAGCTTTGCAAACGTTGTAGGAATGTTTAGCTTTTATTTTCAAATGATACGTTGATGTGGTAGTTTTTATATCATACTTTTCCTCTGAGAATTCAAGGCAGCATCCATTGCACTATTTTCTTTGGTGGGTTTTTTTTCCTAGAACAAATATATGGAAGAGCTTAAATTAAAAGCTAGCAAATGGCTGAACGACATCCATTGACGTTTATCTGGGATACTCTAAATTACATTAATTTTATTCACTTGTTTGTTTGTTCGTTCGTTCATTTGATTTCAAGGTAACGGTTGAGATGAGTGATGTTTCTGCTCGCAAAATAACTGAAGATTGGGGAAATGCTTGTTGTTCATATATTTAATTGGACAACATTAAACCAAATAGGTCTCTTAAACTTTGGCTGTCCCCAAATCACAGTTTAAATTTTTTTTAAAAAAATAGCCAAATATTATTTTATTTTTAACTAAAAATACAGCATAGACCAATTATAAGTGCATTGTTGATTTTTTAAAAAGTTTTTTTAAAGGGTCCCAGTTTTATAAAGAAATGCGATAGAAACAATACAGCAACATGTGAAATCTTTCAAAACTAGTGACTTTTTTTAGAGAGCTAGTATAATGTAGATTTTTTTTAAAAAAAATTTAGTGTACGCCATCTATAGAGGCCATGCAATCATTGATACACAAACATAAGTTTAAATAAAGCATCAGTAAATAGATATACACATACAAGGTATTCAGATAATACAATACAATACAATTGTACAATATACAATAGATAATACAATATACGAACTCAAATATTAAACTAAAATAGAACCATAATAAAATCACCTTAATATTGTGCCATAGAGTTGCAGTGGGATAGATGTTATAATTTGATATCTAAGAAACCTCACCATCTGGTTGCTTCTGGTATAGTTACGATGAGATCATCTAAGGTGCCTTGAAATTCCTTCCTTCCTTCCTTCCTTCCTT
>JAEANM010006703.1:0-18365 GCA_017656035.1 Myanophis thanlyinensis | reverse complement strand
TTTCACCTTTTAAGTTGCATTTACTGAAATAAATGAACTTTTGCACAATATTCTAATTTTCTGAGTTTCACCTGTATGTAAAAGTAAAAAAAGTTGAGGTTTCACGTAAATTCTATTGCACTGAAGGGAGTCGGAAATCAATGCCTTTTATTTTGTTTTTCCCTTTTCTTTCCCCTACTTTTCTCTTGTGACTAACTTAACAACTGCAACGATTCACCTAAAAACTGTGGCAAGAAAGATGGTAGAGTGGGGCATGTCTCACTTAGCAACAGAAAATTTGGGCTCAATTGTGGTCATAAGTTGAGAACTGTTTTTGCAGGTGGAAGTTTCCAAAACCTTATTTTGTGACTCCCATACAGTGCATAATCATAATAATCTGTGATGTGACCAAGGCATGGGAAACTGTTGCCAGGCTTAATTGTGCAAATGCACACACGTGTCACTGTTACACGTGGAGACCCAGAATCCACTGTGGATCAAGGCACACTTGAAAATGTTCACTAAAAGTGCAACTCCACCTACAATATGCTGAACCACACATACATACATGCAGAGTCTAGGATATTTTTACTGATGTGAAATGCATCCCTGTTTCAGCAGGCCGGTCTGGTCTGGTACTTAATGGGGTTTTTAAATCTGTTTTAATTAGTTTTTAATTTTTAATTTTTAATTGTTTAACATTTTTTAACTGTTTCTATTTAAATTGGTTTTTATTTTTGATTGATCGGCCATTGTACTTATTTGAAATTTTAATCTGGTTTTAATTGTTATATATTGTGGTTTATTAGGCTGTACACTGCCTCTAGTCCTTCGGGAGGGAGGCGGTATAGAAATTAAATGAAATAAATAAAATAAAATAAATAAATCCCTATTTTAATGTAACTCATCTTCATCCATCCCGTTACTGAATTGACAGAACGATCAGGGGAAGCAACAATTTTTGGGGAATTAATAGGGAAAGGAATATTAAAGCCGAGTGTTATTAGTTTGCCTGTGGCATCTTATCACAAAGTTCTCATCCGGTTGTTTCACACAGGTATTAAACAGCAAAGGAGAATATTTGTAGCTCAGGGTTGGCACGAGGGGGTCCGTCATGCTCCCTCTGAGCTTGGTGGTTTTCTTGCAGACATTTCATTACCCAAACTAGGTAACATCATCAGTGCTAGGAGAGAATGGGGTTTGAGGTCTTTGAGAATCCCATTCCTTACTAGCACTGATGATGTTACCTCGTCTGGGTAATGAAACGTCTGCAAAAAAACCACCAAGCTCAGAGAGCACCAAAGGCTCCTCATATGAAACAGCATTGGGAATCCTAGGCCAGTCGTTCAGATCGTTGTTCCTCATCTTTGGCAATTTAAAACAGGTGGATTTCAATTCCCAGCATTCTTCACGGTGGCTGGGGAATTCTGGGAGCTGAAGTCCACCTCTCTTAAAGTTCCCAAGATTGAGAAACAGTGGTTCAGATCTTAAAAGTAGCATTGCAATAGTATGATCCTGCCCTAAGGCATAGCCCACAAGAGCAGGAAAGAAAATCTGTCAGATATAGGTAGTCCTCACCTTACAACCACAATTGAGACCCAAATTTCTGTTGCTAAGTGAGACATTTGTTAAGTGAGTTTTGCCCCATTTTACCACCTTTCTTGCCGCCGTTGTAAAGTGAATTACTGCAGTTGTTAAGTTAGTCACACGACTGTTAAGCGAATCTGCCTTCCCCGTTGACGTTGCTCGTCAGGAGGTCGCAAAAGGGCATCATCACATGACCCTGGGATTCTGCAACCGTCATAAATACATCCCAGTTGCTAAGCGTGTGATTTTTGATCACGGGTGACCGTGAGGATGCTGTAGTTTGTTAAGTGTGAAAAATAATCTCCCCCCACCCCACCCCACCCCCGTGCCAGTTAAGAGTCACTAAATGAATGGTCGTAACTTAAGGACTACCTGTATTCAATCTCATACGCTTGCAAAACGTCTGACACAATGCATGCTCCAGGAGTGAAAAAGTATCAAGAGTATTCAGTACAAGCATCAAATTTTGGGCTGCAGCCTAAATCAACGTTCCAGCCGAGCATGTGTTGTTTTCCTGATACCACAGCACTGCATTTCATCCAATTTCCCACTGTTTGTTTTGAAGCTTTTGTTCTTTCAGCTGTTTTAAACATGAATGGAACGGAAACTCCTAACTGGTTCCTTGAAAGCTTACTACATTCTCAGAAAGCTTTCCTGGGAAATAACTTTACCGTTCTCCATCCTTATGGAGGGGTTTCCACAATATTTAATTACTGAAGAATTGAGCACAGGCAAGTCGTGAGCAATGGTGAAAACACCTGGTCTGGCTACTGTCTAGCTAACCTGAAAGAGCCATATAATGTTCACCACCAAAATCCATACAGGCCCTTTGTCTCTCTCACCTCTTCAAAATAACTACATAATCCAAAATACTTTAGATGTTTATATGGAGTAACTTGAGACCAATACGAGCAGTTGTTAGTGATCAAAACCAGGGCATTATACCAGAGCTGTTTACTAAGTGTATACTGTATGGAAAAGCTACTGCACACTTTTTGTTGTTGTTCCCTTTAGCAATTTTCAATTTACGGATGATCTTTGGTGATAATTTGCAATATATTCATGCTAGCCATATCGTCACATTGCAAGGAAGTGGTACTTCAGCAGACTGAAGTTTATACTTCCCACTGGAAGGAACATTATTATTTTATGATAGACTGATGGAAAAGATACATAGATTTAACTAGCTAAAACAGCATATAGATAAGATAGATGTAGATGTTTGGGTGGATGGTGTTTGTGACATTGCACCAGAATTTCTCCAATACTATTTGTTTGCACCTTTTCTATTTAACTAGGTCTTATATTCTGATGAGTTGCCCTTCCTATAGGGAAAAATTCCCTTCCAAATATAGTATGAAGTATAGTATCTTCAAAAATAAGCATCCAGAAAAATGATAGCTTAGTTAGCATTATCATGTCAAGAGATGTGTATCTTGGCACCTGCTGACAGAATTTTTGCAGATTTCTCCATTTTTGACTCCATTTTCCAAAGATGAAAATTCTGCTGTACTAGATTAATTCAAAGGGCAGAGTGGATAATGTTCATAACTTCCATGAAATGCAATTTATCTCATAACACGGAGACAGAAAATATAACTTTATTTTTCTCATGCAATGTATTCTGCATTTTTTACTTTTTCTTAGCATCCCTATTTAATTTAGAAGTCACAATTTACCATGGCAGGATGTGATGCAACCCCAAACAAATTTAAATTTATTTTCTAAATGCTTAAGAGACAAATGAAGGTTTGGAAACTCTTAATCGGTTCCTATCACAATAAAGAATGGACTGGATATCCTGCTACCAATTCTATATTTTCAACTAGCAAACTATTTTTTTTCATCCCTTTCAGTTCCCTTATAGCATGTCATATCAATATTCAGCAACAAACTTATTTAGTTAGGGTTGCCATAAATGTAATATTTAAGACAGCTTTTAAAATGCCTTCACTATACAACATTATACAAAAACTTTGTATTTCTTAAAAATTTTGTTTCTGACCAAGTCAGAACATGACAGTAAGATGAAGTGATTGCAACTACTATAAATTGCAGATAAATGGGAATCAATGCTTTGGAGTCTCGGAATAGCTTCTGCCTACTGATACTGAAAATAAGCTCTAAATATTTGTTTTACTTTTAAAATAAATTATTTCATGTTTTTGACACAAGTCTATTCCAGACAAATGTACTGTCTTGAACCCTGCATCCCACTAATTTTGTCCAACTCATTTCCAATGTAATTATGTCCGAGTTACAAGAATTGTTCCTTCCATGAAACCCAAACGAAGCTTAAACATCTCTTTATTAAGAAACAAACATTCAAGTAAAATAGTGACACAAAATGTGGAAAAGGCAACCCATTCAAATGGGAATAACGAAAGCAGTAAGCTGCCTTCAGGTTTGTACTCAGCAGCGTTTTTCCCTGTGATGGCGGAAGCAAATGGTAAAACAATTTTCATCGACTGCAAATTCTCTTTGTAAAGTTGCTCACGACGGTTAAGAGCTCTTCTTTTTACCCAAAACCTGTTGTATCCTCCGGAGAAACATGTTGGAATCCAACCCAGCATAAGTACAGTGCAATTAATCACAGAAAAGACAGCTTGGTAAACACTGTTTAATTCCCCCCCCCCCCCCAAAAAAAAAAAAAAAGTGGAACATAAGATCCTGGCAAATACCTATGCAAACTCTTGAACAAATGTTAAGTGAAAAAATTACAGACTGGAACTAAATTTATAGATCTCCTTCAATATATAAAAATAAAGTACACAATCCTTCTCTGATATGACACCCACCAGATGTGGTTGGGCAGGAATTCCCCAAATGAGGAAATCAGCTGGAAATTTTAAGAATAGTAGTCTCAAAACATCTGGCTCAGAACGGCTGCTTTGAACCAATTTCATTATTTCTACCGATTGTCTAATTTCACCCGTATGGTTAGATAACATCACTATGCTATGCTAATTCTTATGCTGACCAAATCTGATGATGTTCCTGATCATTTCTAGCAAAGTGGATTTAATTCATCTTAATTTTAATGCTTGAAGTAATGTATAAAGCAATTTCCACATCAAAACAATACTTTGTATCTAAACCTTTTTTAAAAAAATCTCAGAGTAGCAAATAAGAATTCTTTAAAATGATTTATATCATCCTTGTCAGATTAAAAAAATAACATATATTGGCATTCAATGTATCACTTAATGGTGTAAACTTATATATAGTTCCTTGCACCCAACAAGATGTAGACGTGGTGTCTGAACAGTAATCCACTGTATGAACTCATCAGTATTTTGTAACCAAACAGAGTTTGTAACAAGGAATCACTGCATTTTTTGGCATGACTAATGTAGATTTGGCAAAAACATTGCTGCAAAATTAAAAAGATCTAGGTAATTGTTAAATTGTGATATTTCAGCAATGAATGCAATAAATCTATTTTTCTTTTTTAAAAAAAACCCAAAAGCTGTAAAGTAAAAACCAAACAAATAAACAATTCAGGTTGCTGTGCACATCCACGTTCTGCTTTAAAGATCTTTCTTACTGGAGGATCCCTTTGTTTGTTGCTGTAATGACAAACAGATATATGAAAAAATTATTATTATATGGTTAATTTTCATTGAAAAACCACACAGATGGAGAAGAGCCACTATAATACACAGAAAGTAAAACCTGTGCTTTAGAGGTAAAATCTGATAATGAAGTCTCTTAGCACATAAATCATAATTCAAAGATGAAAATTCACCATGGATGAATTTTCCCTATTTCAAAAGGGTTTTAGCTATTTGCTAAGAAGCATTTTTCATTTTAGAAAGCAAATTCAGTAGCAATGAGAATTTTCTCTTTTTCCTTCTTCTCCACATTGCCATGCTAGGAATACCAAGTTACTAAAATATGAATAAAGTTAATTGTTTAAAAGAAAATAAGCTTCATTCCAACAAGTGTTCTAAATACATTAAGGAATTCCCGTTATTCTGAAAGAGTACTGTTTGTTGAATTAAAAATGTCTTTATGAATGTTGTCTTGGATGAGACACAACGTTGTTGTCTGAATTTAAAAAACTCTGCTTAAGCAAATCAGATCTTCTGCCTCCTACCTGTAGTTTTTCATGTTCTTTTACAAGGAGGTCATATTCTTTTTGAAGTTCGTCAGAGCGCTTCTTAGCAACAATAATTTCATTTCTTGCTTTGAAGAGAGCTATAAGACATAGGTGTGATACTATTCAGCACATAACACTGCATTTTTATTAAAACCTCTGTCCACTGAAGAATGCCAGTCTCAAAAATGAAATTGTATTTTTAAAATGATAAAACTCAGAAGGACTTTCAGACAGATGGCGAAAGGTGAACTGAAGTTTGAATAATTCTAACTGCTCTGGAATAAACAAAATATATTTGACAAATAATGCATTTTACCTGAAAAGTCAGAGCAATTGCAAATAAATTGGAAAACTATTGCATACAGGAAGATAGAGGATAGGAAAAATAGCTTCAGATTGAGAAAAACGGAAAGGAGACAACAGTATAATTTTTATATATTTATATACACACTTGACGTATTTGTTAAGGCTTATTTTAAACTCTTTTGTTTAGTAGACCAGCTGGAGGAGAATATACGATAAACCCATCATCTACTGGTGTAAATGACTTTGTTTACATTAACCTGCATCATCATGCAATTATACAAGTGACATAATCAGTCATTCAATCACATAATTAAATAGATTAGATACATTTATGTAAATGATATAATTTACATGAATTGTCCAGGCTTTGTTGTTAATATACTTGTTCATTATTTGGTTATGGAAGAAAATCTTCCATATCTGTTGTATTCAATTTTCTGTTAATAAAGACTCATTACATAACAATTTAATATCTGCCACAGAAAGATATTAATTTTATGATGATTTACTGTTGTTATTTTGTTAAATGAAAATGCCATAGTATTAGAATGCAAAACAGTTATTTTTGGTAACTTGATCTTACAGTAACTGAATTACTGTATACTTTAAGGAGGACAGGCAAAACCTTTTGGTTGTAACTAAAAACAACATTATCTCTAAACATAATCAAGATAACTAGGGATAGTTGCAGATTCACTACATTGTTACTCTGTTTTGACAAAAATATACTTGTGGAAAGATGGGTGAGGTCTTCTAAGTAGAAGAATGTTAAAGTTCAGGGCATTAAAAAATCTTTAGCTTTGGGCTGTGACTGGTAACATCATGTTCAGAAGAGGGCTAGCATCCATATGAACTACACAGAAGGCAGCCTCAGCTTATTGATTACTTTAATACTGCAATAAACTTTTTTTTTTTAAAAGTTACTGCCACTCCTTCTTTCTCCAAGCAAAGTGAGCCACAGAGTACAAAGGCAATATTTCAAATAGAATTTCTACCACTTTTTTCCCCAGCAGACGGAACAAACCACTGAAATTCAAATAGAAATGTTTAGAAAGCAGTAATTCAAGCTCACTTCTCCCCTGTACTTATTTAAACTTGGGAAGATCACACAACTGTAGCAGAAGCCTTCATATGAGTTGGCTATTTCTAACATGCTGAAAAGAATGTTATATATTCTAGATGGCTGACTTCACTTTGAACACATGCGAGAAAGTAGTCCAACACCTCTCTGGCTTTACTGTTTAAATACCTTTACAGCCCACCCACCCCCACCTCCCCACCATTTCATTAAAATCAACTTGTAACCCAAATCCATTATGTTTTATTATTAAAAATATTTTAAACATTTTAAAAAATGTTTTAACAACTGTAAACCACCTGGAATTGGGAGTTAGACTACATATAAATTTAATGAATTATTTTTTATTGCAGTTGGGCAGATATTTAGACTAGATCTGACATTTTTATCTACCTACTGAGTTCTTCCCCAGGACCTGAGATGGATAGATATTGTTTGATGATGTTAGAGGTATTGTTGCAGGATGTAACCTGTGCCAAGTAAAGCTGCCTTTTGTAATTGACATGATTTTTATCAATGCCGATGGTGTTCAAGTGGTGTTTTGGCATTGCACCCAAGGCTCCTATTGCAATATTTCCTTTCTTTTGGCCAGTCATTCTTCATCAGCTGTTCATTTTGCAATTGACTGATAGTAGTTTTGTATTATTATTATTCTCTCTTTTATTCATTAAACATGAAATTCAAGTCAATTGAACATTTAAAAATGTATCATAAATATTATTGACTGGCACTAATGGTTGATACGGGCTGCTGCCAGCATCCTAGGTATTGACCAAGTATCTTCTCAAAATATATGTTGTTCCAAGTATTATTTACACAACAATGTGAAGTCACAACTGCCAGTGTTCGCCCTTCATACACAATGAGTTCTTTTCAAGAACCTAGGATTTCATTCCACAATGGAGGAACAGCTAGGAAAACGTATGGAATTAGCAGAGATGGGTATATTAAGTGCTGTAATCAAAGAAAAGAACACCTCCAATTTTGCTTCTACTTGAAAACCATTGCTAGATTTTGTGCTTGAGAAAAACAAAATGTTGATTTTGGGTTTTGCTAATTAGATAAAGTTTATTGTTATAGAAATTACTAGTATATATTAAGTGTGTAAAAGTAAATAGTTGAGCCTGTAATGTTATATTATTCTACTGTACTAAAGAGTGGTGGTGAACCTTTTACTTACTGAGTGCCAAAAAGTACATGCTTTGCGCATGCCATCTGCACTTGTGTGCAGCTCCTCCACGTGCGCTGCATGTGCAACTGCACCATCTGTGCATTCATGGATGCTGCAATCGTGCACATGCACAGCGGATGCACAAAGACCAGCTGGGTCTCTGCAATCGCGTATGCTTGCATGCGCAATCACATGTGCATGCTCAGCTGGAGGTAGGTTAGCCGACAGCTTGTTTGCCCAGCAAGATGGCTCTGAGTGCCACCTGTGGCACCTGTTCCATAGGTTCGCCATCATGGTACTAAAGAGTCGATCAATGCTTCCTCTCCCTTTATTCTACTTACCTACCTACCCCTTCCTTCCTTCTCTTTCTCCCTTTTCTGTCTCTCCCCATTTTTTATTTATGCTTTATACTTTGATGAATTAAATAAAATTATTTTTTTAAAAACAAAAAAATTCAGATGTTGTATCAGTGTGGTGGTGCATGTACAGATCCAAGCGATGTGGATATTTTATCCATGTGCAGTAATATTATTTGAATTTTTTTTGGTGTGGCACCTGTTGTGCTGATAACCACAGCTCCATTATGCTATAATCTTTTAGCTTTGCTTTTCAGAAGTTAATAATTTTGTGATGTTCTCCAATTCTTTGTTTCACATTCCACTCTCTTCTCATATTGCCACATCAATTATCCAGACTTTCTTCTTTTCAACCACAGTTAAACCTGGTGAGTTATGTGTCAAGATTTTTCATCAGTTTGTTAATGGGACTCACACAATATAAGTAGTCCTCAACTTATGATCACAATTGAGCCCAAAATTTATGTTACTGAGAAATTTGTTGATTGAATTTTGCCCCGTTTTACAACTTTTCTCACATTTGTTAAGTGAATCACTGCAGTTGCTAAATAAGTAACGGTGGTTAAGTGAATCTGGTTTCCCAACTGACTTTGCTTGTCAGAAGTTTGCAAAATGATGATCACATGACCCAAAGACACTGCAACCGTGATAAATGAGAGTCAGCTGTCAAGCATCTGAATGTAAATCACGTGACCATGGGGACGCTGCAATGGTCATAAGTGTGAAAAATGGTCATAAGTCAATTTTTTGCAGTGCCGTTGTAACTTTGGTTACGAAGCAAACTTTTTAAAGTCAAGGACTACCTGTAGTTTACCCTCATTTTAAACTACTGTTTCAATTATACATTCTAATCTAATCTAATCATTTTGTGTCTTAGAGGATTAAATTAATAACACTGTTCAATATTTAGAAAGATACAAAAATAAATCTTTTAATTTCCATGCCTGGGCTAAGTTAAAATGTCAAATATGACACATGCCTAGCTAAAAATAGCACCTACAAACTCAAGTCATTATAAGCATAGTTTTCTTTTAAATTTTCTAAAATTATTTTCAGATTTTGCCTATAATTTTTTTTTGTTTCATAATGTCGTACATTAAATTATTTCATAACTGTCTAAACCACCAAAGGGAACTGAATAGGAGGTTCATCTCAAGAACACTGTTCTTATCATGTTTATTTTGTATACAAGCCATGTCTGTTTATAAGAGCTGTCAAACATTGTGTAAACCTTACTTTTCCTTCCTCGTTCCAAATCTTATCATCTTTCTATACATACAGAGGTGCATGATCAAAACTTTGTAAGTTTCCATATGCACATGTATGTCTGTGAAAATGAATATAATTACTGGTACTAAGCAATTCTAATGTATACATTGGTCAGTAATACTTTGTATATTTTTTGTTAATATTATACCCATCCTGCATAAGGAGGAAAACTGACAGATATATTCAATGTTCAAATTCAAATTGAATTTGAGATACATATTTATTAATGTTATATGCCCCCTTTTCAAAAGTTCAAGGTGTTATACATTGCATGTCCCATTTTAGTTATTTTTCCATAACATTCTTATGAAATTTATTTTTTTCAAACACACACAGGCAGCTTCGCTATGCAATTCTAATATATTATTATTGATATGACTTCGATAATGAATAGATATTAGATCTATTATACTCATGAAACAAACCTATAACCTTTACTATTTACAAATAGGTCACAAAATGCTGAAGGAAAAATGTCTCTCTGCGTAATTCTCAAGAACCTACTTTACAATAAAGAGTGATATGGAAAAAACAGCCTTTGCCGTGGTTAGTTCCACATTCAATGCTCATATTTCACAGTCAATTCTTTTTAGAGGATTCTTGCTTCCTTGACTGGTGTTTGAAATGCTAATGATTGGAAAACTCTACCTGCTTAAGACTTTATTCTATTTGACAGTTATACTGATTTTTGACAATTGTTTTGAGATTTAATTTGAAGACTGACATTTGCCTTCAAAAAAACATCATGTTCTCATCATGTAGCCAAAGATTTAATACATTTTAGCTGCCTGATCTTCACAAGGTCAAGCAATATTATTCATTTCAGCTAGTAAATACCCAAGAAGTTTCATAAATCTTGCTAGATCCAGAAAGAGCATGCAGAGTCAGGAAAATTCTGTCTATATCGCAGTGCTATTTTATTAAGAAAACGTAGATTGGACAAGGAAGCTAATAAAAGAACAGTGATATCATACTCTTGGTTTTGATTCTCTTGAAGCAAATGCTAATTTCTAAGTATCCTATTGATTGCAAAACAGATCATACCAGAATACAGTCCTGATCTTAGAATGTAACAGTATGTCCCCAATAATTCTGCAGTTGGTTTTGCAGTTTTTTCATGGCACAACTGTAACCAGCTGTGCAGTCCTTTTTGCACAGCTCAGTCCTTATTGAGAAGTAGCTTCTAAACATCCCAACAGCTAAATAACCTATGTTTTATAATATTACATTTTACGCCTTCCATCTGCTTGCCAAAATCTATTTATTGTATATGTATGCCACCTGAATCTCAATGACTCTGGGTGTCTCCCAAGTGAAAGCATTTTAAAAAACAGAAAGAATCCTCCAGTTACAACAGAAATTGGGACCAGAATCTCCATTGCCAAGTGATGCAGTTGTAAATCACAAGTGTATCACTCAACGGTAATCTCTCCAATCCCACTTGCCATTGCTAACTGAATCTCAGCCACTGTCAGAAGATCTCCTTCCAACTTCCTACCAGTTTCCCACTACCCTGGAGAAGCCAGAAGGAAATTGCAAGTCTGAAGCAGCTTGCGAGAAGGCTGATAGTTAAGTAGCTGCTGCTAGGTGGGTTAGGAGGGCATGGTGGGCACAGATGGCTTGAGTGACATGGCATAAAACAAGGCTTGGCGTGGCTCCTGCCCGCTGTGGGAGGGAGCAATGGGGTGTGCAGGAGGTGTGGCAAGTCTCAGGGAGGGTACATAAGGATGTACAGAGTGGGTCAGCAAGTCTCAGGGAGGATTTACAGGGGTATTTAAATGGCAGGGAGGTGTGGTGAGGTTCAAGGAAGGGGCATGAGGGTCCACAAAGGGGCATGGGAAAGCTTGTGGACAATATGTGGGAATGCATAAGAGTGATGTGACAAGGCTCGAGAAGGATGCTCGGGGATGAGCGAGTTGCAGAGAGGTGTGAGGCCCAGGAAGATTGTGTGGGAGGGAAGTCAGGGCTCAGGATGGGGTTATGCAAGTGGCCAATGTGGCAAGGTTTGGGGAGGGAAGGAAGTGCACAAGTAGCTGGGCCAGTGGGATTGCAAAGAGGATGGTTGTGGGTGCCTAGGTGGGGGAGGACAATCAGTATCACCTGTACTGTTTCTTTCCTGTCAAAACCAAGACTATGATAATACAATCCTTTCATTAGTTTTCTAGTGACTATCAACTTTTCCTGCCAGCACCCCCATTGATTTCCAAGGGAAGTTGCCAGGGAAGGTTGCAAAAGGCAATTATGTGATTGTGGGATACTATCACTGGTTGTGGTAGCAGGTTGCCAAGTTCCCAGAGTGTAATCATGTGACCGGGTGGATATTGGGACAACCATTTGTTCAGTACTGTCATTACTTCAAATAGTCATTGAATGAATAACTGTAAGTTGAGGACTACTTGTGAAAGGTAGCAAGACGACAGAAACAGGACTGGAATGAAAAAAAGAAACACATCTACTCAAACCAAACGGGCTTTACTCACCCACACTAAAGGCCTGTTACAATCCTTCTTTTAGCTATAGCTGAGCTTATCCTGGTTAAAATAATAGAAGCGGGTAGCAACCTATTTGCTCCATCGGAGGGAGCAAGTGTATTTTGCATCCTACACGACAGGGAACAAAATGTTTTGCATCTGTGATTCTATGCAAAGTACACTTACTTAAGCAACAGAACATTTTAAAAAAAAAATACCTTCTGAAGTTGCCTTTAATGCTGTTTTTAACTGTTCCACTTCTACGGTTAGCTTCTCATTTGTTACCAAACACAAATGTTCACCAGTAGAATGTTTAACTTCCTTCAATGACTGCCAAAAGGAGAAAAAAAAAATCAGTTCTCTTTTGTTTCACATTTTGCACAATCCTGCCCCTACTCACATTTGATGAGACAGTGGGAGAAGACACTTGATTAGCTTGGAGATGCCTTCAGTTTAAGCAATTCACTCTACCAAACCTATGGAAACTGTGTTACTGGAAGTAACGCCTTTAGCCAAAGTTTGCATGTTGCATAAATGTCTAATTTTAGTTTTCCATCCTTCTGAGATCAGCAAAATGAGGAGCCAGATTGTTGGGGGCAAGATGCTGACTATGAACTGCTTAGAGAGGGCTGTAAGGCACTGCAAAGCAGTATATAGCGCTATTGTTCGAAGTGCTATTGTGTCTTGTAACATTTTCTAGGAAACATAAGAAACACAGGCCGTGACAGGGAAGTCTACAAATGAAACTGATATGAAAGTGATGGGCAATTAATACAGAAAAAAAAACCTGGTGACCCAGGAAACATACCAGTTGCAATTTTTCATTTTCTTCTAAGCATTTCCGAGCAACTTCATTGCTGTTTGCTACTTCTGTTTTCAAAATATTCTCCGTTTCCATCTCGTTTGCCAACAGAGTGATAAGGGAAACAAGGCGTCTCAACACACTGTGGGAAACAAAAAAAATAATCAGATTCATTGGCAGAGCCAAAGCATTAACTGATAATCATTTTGATAACTTCTTAATAAAAAAGCAAAGGAAATGTTTCACTTTTTATAATTTTTAAAAGTGATTTAAAATGACCATAATTGTATTTTAGGGATTTTTTTTAAATCAGATTCAAATGCTCCATGAATTACATATTGCAACTTTAGAAAAACCTCCTGATGAATTACAATGCATTTGCCATGAAATTTAGACTGAATTTTTTTAGAATTTTACTTTACTTTTACCTTACTTTTTAAATTCACTTTTGGCTTTGGTCTGCAAACTAAATTCTGAACAAGTTTGATCCATATGCAGCAGATGTAAATATGGGGTACAGGTAAGTCTTGACTTATAACCACAATTGAGCCCAAAATTTCTGTGGCTAAGCGAAAAAGTTGTTGAATGAATTTTGCCCCATTTTATGACCTTTCTTGTCACAATTAAGTGAATCCCTGCAGTTATTAAGTTAATAACACGGTTGTTAAGTGAATCTGGCTTCCTGACTTTGCTTGTCAGAAAGTGGCAAAAGATGATCACATCCTTGGGATGCTGCAACTGTCATAAATAAATGCCAGTTGCCAAACATCCGAATTTTGATTACATGACATGGGGAAGTTGCAATGGTCGTTAAGTGTGAAAAACAGTTGGCACTTTTTCCAGTGCCATTATAACTTTGAATGGTCACTAAATAAACTGTTGTTAAGTCAAGAATTACCTGTAGAGATAAAATGGCTGTTGAATTCGAGATGCTCAATCCATGAGGATAAAATCCAATATATTAAAAAACGTGGACTGAAGATAAAGTACAGTAAAAACCACATTCCTTGCCTGTGTCTCTCACTTACACATTCTATTTGATAGTCCAATATACAGAAGAAACCCCTGTAGAATTATTTGAAAGCAGCATGATGATTTATTTCCTTTCAAGAAATTTAATGGCAATTCTACCAAATACAGAGAAACTAAATATAGCATGAACAGTCTTTCCAATCAATTGTTCTATCACTGCCTTCTGAAACAGAACAATATTCTAAGAAAGACAGGGTTTTTTAAAAGTTAAAAATCAAGAACAATTTTCTTTTAATATAATTTATTCATGTGTATTACTGGTAATTGTATCCATGAATACCTGCTGTTCTTTATTTTACTCTCACTTTTATCCAATTCATATATTTTATGTTTTTAGAAAATGTTGACCCATGGCATTCTTATACTTACAGCCAAAGAAAGAGGGAAAATCCTGATATATAAAGATTTCGTTGTGATCTAAAAAGTTTCATGTGAATGTGATCAAATGCGGTGGGGCTCGAATGGGGGCCATCTTCGCCTAAATGAACAGTTGAGTATTTCCTCACTTCTCTTACTGCATCTGGGAGCATAAATACATATATATATATATAAATTGCACCTCCTTTCTATTAACTCTTGTTATCTACTAGTTCAATATAGATCTATATTACTCATACCCTATTTTAATCATCAGGCCTCAGAAAATAAGATTTATATTTATGCATTAAAATAGCTATTGAAATGAAATATAAAGTACATAAAGCTTCCTTAGACATTTCAATATTTAGTTAACTTTACACTTATGTAATTCAAATAGATGATTTTATAATAAAGGAGATATATATATATATATCCTTTATTATATATAGATAACTGAAATAATAGCAATATAACTTTTAGCAATAATTTTAAAACGGTCCTTAAACAAAAATAAAGCAAAATTAGCAAAAAAAATATTGTATAGTCTTCTAAAACAGCTTTTCCCAACCTGATGCTCTCCAAATATTATGGACAATGCATATGTTAATCCTAGCTACCCAAAATGAAAGCAGCATCTGATGAGATTTGCAATCCAAATTTCTAGCAACCACTACACTGAGAAAAATTGTCCTAAAGAAATCCATTTCCAGAATCTCTGTTTTTCTCATAAAAACTCAGAGTAACTACTGCACAGTAAAAAAGAGTGCCACCTGCTGATTCTTTAAAAAACACTTCTTGCCATAAATATTTCAAGATGTTTTATGCCAATTTAAATTTTATTATCAGATAATGAGAAAACATTACTTGCCTCTTATTCAATTGATTTTGTAACATATGTTGCCTCATCTGCAACAAAATCTATCTTTAAGTAATAAATACAATCTTCAACACTTTTGCTTTCATATCCTGTTCATATTAATAACCACAAAATTGATTTTCTACTCACCAAGAAATAAAACAATTAATATAACTATAATAGTAAGGAATGTTTTGTTCCAATAGCTTGCAATTTTATTCCATATAGAGATCATAAAAATCTTATTCCATCTATAAAAGAAACAAATGTCAAAAAAATCAATTAGGTAAGCATCTTAAGCATATGCACAAAATTACCCAATATACTTTGCAAGCACTTGGCAAGACAGGTAATCCTCGATTTATGACCACAATCAAATCCAAAATTTATGTTATTAAGTGAGACATTAAGCCAGCTGGGGAAATATTTAGGTTAAATCAGTCATATTTAGCTCTGTAAAATTTATAAGGCAGACCCCTGCATTTTGACCTGCTTTGCTTAAAACCAGCAGAAACTACCACAAATAAATTGTACAGATAGTCCTCAACGTATGACAATTGAGCCAAAAATTTCTGTTGCTAAGTAAGACAGCTGTTAAGTCCATTTTACGATCTTTCTTGCCACAGTTGTTAAGTGAATCACTGCAGTTAAGTTAGTAACACAGTTGTAAAATAAATATGGCTTCCCTCATTGACTTTTCTTGTCAGAAGGTTGCAAAAGGGGATCATGATCCTGGGCTATACCGGTAATTATAAGTCACCTGCCAAGCATCCAAATTTTGATCACATGATTATGGGGATACTGCAAGAATTTAAGTGTTAAAATGGTCATAAGTCACTTTTTCCATGACAATGTAACTTCGAACGGTCATTAAATTAACTCTTGTAAGTCGTGGACTTCTGTACTTCCTACAAGAGCTGTTAAAATATAGAGAGTTTAAAGGAGAATATTTCTATTTTCATAAGCTATATACTGTAATTAATGGGGTCTCTAAATAACCATAAAAAGTAATAACTAAAATCTGATTTTGCAGTGAGGTAAGAACTGCAAAAGATGCAAAGGGCAAACTGTTGACAGCTTGTTTGTTAGAAGGGAAGTTCTTTCAGAGGAAGATAATCTTAGAAATGGAGAAGTATGCTTGAGTGTATGCGAATGTGTAGTGTATGTGCGTATGTTAGCCAGAGCAAAATTCAGTTGTAAATCAACGGTGACCATTAACTCGAAAAGCCATTTCATGCAACCATTTTTCAATGGATTTTGCTCCTAAAATACAGCGCATTTGGATATTTCTATCTATTGCAAATGGAAAAAAGATTGCGGGTGGCCCGTTTACCAAATATAAACCATACATTGGCGTCCTGAAATGTTTTAAAAATAGATCTGAAGGAAACATAAAACTCAAAATTCAGAAAAGCACGTTCATTTATTTGTGTAGGGCCACTACAAGTAGTCCTTGACTTACAACCACAGTTGAATGTTTATAAAGTGAGGACCACCTGCAAATCTTTAATTCCTCCCAAAACATTTTAAAAATAGGAAGGAAATATTTTTAAAAAAGACAAAAAAAAGCATGTGCTTTTGTGTAGAGCCACTCACTAGCAGTCCTTCACTTATCAATATTGCAGCATCCCCATGGTTACGTGATCAAAACTCAGCCGCTTGGCAACTGACTTGTATTTATGACCACTGAAAAGTCCTAGGGTCATGTGATCACCTTTTGAGAACTTCTGAGAAGCAAAATTAATTCACTTAACAACCCTCTTACATGTCGTTCCCAACTTACAATAGTTCATTTAGTGACTGTTTGAACCTGTAACAGCACTGAAAAAAGCGACTTATGAACTTTGTTCACATTTATGACCGTTGCAGCACCCCCATGGTCACATGATCAAAAACCTCATATTTACGACGATTGCAGTGTCCCAGGATCATGGGTTCATATTTTCTGACCTTCTGACAAGCAAAGTCAATGGAGGAAGCCAGTTTCCTTTAACAACAGTGTTACTAATTTAACAACTCCAGTGATTCACTTAACAACTGTGACAAGAAAGGTCGTAAAACAGAGCAAAATTCACTTTAAGAAATGTCTCGCTTAGCAACAGAAATTTTGGGCTCCGTTAAGTCGAAGACTACCTGTACTAACTTAACAACTGCAGTGATTCACTAAACAAGCTGTTAAATGGGGCAAAACTCACTTAACAACTGTCTTGCTTAGCAATAAAACTTTGGGCTCCCTGGAGATCATAAGTTGAGTTATAATTCCTGATGGCTTTGGGAAACCTCCAGGCACCTGTTGTGCCTGCAGAAAGCTACAAGTGGCCTCTTGCTAGAGCAAAGCCTTGGAGCCACAGCCACGCAGAACAGACCATGATCAAGCCACCATTTTAAAAGCCCTCTGTAAATAAACCAACATCAATGGCTTTTCTTCTTAACCCCTCTCTCAACCCCCCCAAAAACAATTAAGTTTACTGCCAACCAGCTTGTGTGCCTCTGGGAAAGACTATATGAGGGGTTCACAGGCAGTCCTCAACTTACGACCGTAACCGAGTCCAAAATTCATGTTGCCAAGTGAGAAATGTGTTGAGTTCTGTCCTGTTTTACGACTTCCCTTGCCAAATTTGTTAAGTGAATCGTTGCTGTTGTCCAAATCAGTAACACGGTTGTTAAGCGAATCCAGTTTCTCCGTTGACTTTGTTTGCCCGAAGGTCGCAAAAGGGAATCAAAAACACACACACACAAACACCGGACACTGCAACCATCACACATGTGAGTCAAGTGTCAAAAGCACTGGAATGTCAATCACGTGACCAATGGTTGTTAAGTGAGGAAAAATGGTCACAAGTCACTTTTTCCCTTCATTCATTCATTCATTCATTCATTCATTCAAATTTATATACCGCCCCCTCTCCCTAGGGATTTGGGGCGGTGAACAGCCAATAAAAACAGGAAATAAGATACAAAATACAATTAAAAATCAATTAAAATAATTAAATAGA
>JAEANM010006702.1:0-18365 GCA_017656035.1 Myanophis thanlyinensis | reverse complement strand
GGTGAAATTCAGCTGGTTCTAGCAGTGTTAGCTTGCAGGCTTTAAGAATTTCAAGCACACGGGTCAGACTAGATAGCTGCGAGTGCTCCCTTTATTCAGTTCCACAAGTGGTTGACAGGAATAGGAAAAAAGCCCTCTTGGCTGCAGCCAGACCGCTCCTTTTATTATTTCCCGCGGCTCCGCCTGCAACCAATAGGAACGTACCTGGCCATTGGCCAATCAGGGGCCTCCCTGCAGGCTGCAGGCAGTCGGCGCGGTGTGGGTGGACCAGAGGAAAAACTCCGCCCACACCTGCGCAGACATAACAGTTTGAATTGCCTATAGAAATTGGATGAGACAATGATTAAGGTGAAACTTCACATGGGGACTTCTGTGACTCCTCCCTCCTGCATTCCTGATGACATGGAAAGACTATATTTCTGTTATTTCCCAAAAAATGTTTGATACACGGGTTATTGAGCAAGCCTGAGCTTACCTTTTAATTTCCAGAAAAAATAGCAATGAGTATCCCCCTGAATCCTTAGTGATCAAGCATGATTTCATTTGCAATAGTAAATTGACAAATGAGGAAAAGCAGCAATAATAAAAGGCTTGAAGACTATACAGTCAGTCTTTGTTTAACAACTGCTCATGCAGCAACTATTTGAAGTAACAATGGTGCTGAATAAGGAGAAATACAACCAGTCTTCATAGTTGCAGCAACCCAGTAGTCACCTTATCATTATTCCAGTGCTTGGCAAATGTCTGGCAATTTCCATGGCCATAGCAGTGGTGAAATTCAACTGGATCACACCACATCACCCGAACCGGTAGTAGAGATTTGAAATTGGCCCCTCCCACCCACCCCTGCCTTTATCCTTCCTTATACGAGCTTCGATTTTTTTTTTAACTTACCTTAATCAGCTGTTTGGAGCATCTACAGAGCCTTCCTGATGATCCCTGCTGCCTCTGGTGCCTCTAAAAGAAGTTTAAAGAGCCACGCTGCAGAGCGTTTGGCGCACATGCGTGTGCACCGAACTGGTAGCAAAACCAGTCAGATTCCACCCCTGGGCCACAGCATCCCATGACTGCCATTCGCAATCTTCACTGTCAGTTTCTGATAAGCAGTGTCAATTGGGAAACTAACAGGGGGTCACAAACGGTGATTACATGACATGACATCACATCTAACGACTGCAAGATTTGCTTATCAACAGCAACTGCCATCATAAAGTAGTCAGCACAAGTCACATGACATTGCACTTTGCAACCTCAGAAAGTGAGGTCTACCTGTATTAGTAATTCAGTCCAGGTGAAACAAAAGTTTCAATTTATTTTATTTAATTTCTAAAAATTTGTATCCTGCCCTTATTATTTTTTTTAACAAATAACTCAAGGTGGTGAACATATCCAACACACCTTCCTCCTCCTATTTTCCCCACAACAACAATCAAATAGCTTGGTTGGGCTAAGAAAGAGTGGGCCAAATTCACCCAGCTGGCTTTTATAGCTAAGGTGGGACTTGAATGTTGGTGTGCTTGTGCCAGAATGAAAATATTAGGCAAGGACTAAGTAAACAGCAACACAAATGTTACCTCTACTTTGCTTTGAGGTTCTGGGCATCAAATGGAGAATATTATCAAAGCCTTACAAATTGCAGTGAGATAGGCCACAAGGAATTTTATCTTGCCCATCAAGAATGAGCTCAGAAGTTGTAGCCCACATTTTGGAACTCAAGCTGCATTATTTTTTTTTAATCAAGCTCTTGGGAGCTCCCACATGTGACTAAAATAAATTTAAAGCAGACTTTTTTTATATATATCTGACTTTTCAACCTATTGCACCAACACAACCAGCTTCCTGGGACTCACAGCCTCCTGGTTTCTAGCCTGGAATCTTAACCACTATGCCAACTGGTTCTCGGTTATAGATTACAGTTCATGGTTTAGTTTATAAATTGCTAAGAGCACACAACCAGCTAAGAATATGGAATAATGTTATAAACCAGCCAAAGTCAGTGTATGAGTTGGGCAGCCATATAAATGTGTTTAATAACAAGATTGTTGTTGTGTGGAAAATCGGAGGAGGAAGTAGTATTAGGTCTGTTTATCACCTTGAGTTATTTATTAAAAATAATAGAGGCAGGATATAATATATCTAAATAAATCAATAGGCTTGATTTTAGGTTTGCTTAGTCAGTATGGGGAACTGTTCCTAGCTTAATCCAGGAGCCCAGAATCTTGCTTCATATGTAGAATTCTTTGAAATTGTTTTAAGCCTCTATTTTTCAGAATTCTGCCTGACCTTTTTGGGATTAGGTTGCTGGGTGTGATGGTGGTAGGGGGGTTTGAATAAAAGAAAAAAAAATGAACAAAACTGAAAAGTATAGGTATTTTTTCATTAGAGATAAATAAGAAAATAAATTAAATAGAGTTATGATACAAGTCTATTTTACCTCTTATATGCACTGAAAAGCAATCATCCCTCTGAGAAATTTAAGCAAATTCAGTTCTTCAATTAAGGATAAAGGTAATAAGATTTAAAGAATGATAATGAAATATTCTACATAATAGGCTTCCTTTGTACACATTTACTGTTGCATCTTCTTTGTCTCAAGTTTAACACAAAAATACAGTTTATTTTTTTTATCTTTGCAATTTCACTGTTGATGCAATACATTTATTCTTTTGAATTTTTTTAAATGGGAATTTATCAACAGATACTGGGTAGTCTGTACTATCTATCAATAGATTTTAGTCAGTGGAAATTACTTCACATTTAAGTAGGCCTGAGAGTCAAATATTCTCCCAAATCACCATAACAACCCAAGTCAGACTAGGAAAACTGATGCAACTACACAGGTACAGATAAAGGATCTTATGCAAGGTGTGATGCACATTTAACTTGTCCTTATCTTTCCCCATCTCGATCCTCGCTGCTAGCCTCATATATAGTGCTCCTTGCTTCCTAGACCCCATCCCTGAGTTGCTCTGACTCCCCTCTTCTCCCTGCCCCCTTCTCCTGCAGTGAGTCCCACGGCAGCCAACACCCCAAGGATCACCCGTTCTAACAGCATTCCCACTCATGACTCCACCTTCGAGCTCTACAACGCCTCCCCCATGGGCAGCACCCTCTCCTTGGCAGACCGACCCAAGGGCATGATCCGCTCGGGCTCCTTCCGCGACCCTGTGGATGATGGTGAGAGTCCTGCACCCAGCTAGGAGAATAAGAGTCTTCTCCATAGTAATGAAGCGAGTGTTACTACCGTTGTAGTAATTCTGCATCACAGAACTTCTCAAGAGTACGAACTATGCTGGCAGTGCAGGGAGTGGTTATTATTATTGTTATTTTGTTTATGGGACAGAAAAATAGAGTAAGGGATTAAAATAATCGGATCATCTGATTTCTTAGTTATTCATGCATGCCCAGTATCATCAGCCAGGATTTGGTAGTCAGGAATCGCAGTTATATCAGCCTTGCATGAGCCACAGCTGGTTTCTAGCTCTATTACTGGTTCTTCTCCCTTTTTAAGGCATACATATTTTTAAATGGGATATGTAGCAGTTCCAAATTGTCCAGAACACTTTACTATAAAGTAGGGGTCCCCACCATTTGCGACTTGGTTGCCCAGTGGGGGAAAGGGAGAGGAGAGCTGGCCTTGAGAGCAGTGGGCCGGGTGTATGCACATGCATGCACTGCTCAACTTGTACAAGTTGGCCAGCTGTTCATGCGGCCTATTTCTGAATAGTAATGGACGGACTCCTGCTATAAAGAAGATCACACTGCCACCAAGTGGTGATAACGTACCAATTTACACAGTAGATACGGGGGTGAGGTTGCCTACAGTACTATCATCTGGATCTCAGTATGGTTTTGTATCTCTGGTACTGTAGTTGCATGAAAAGCATAACTTCTGCTTTGGCAACTATACTTTGGCATTTATATCTTAATTTAAGTGAAAATGCCTACTCTAAAAAAAAGCATGAAACACAAAAGTTAAGATTTTCATCAGGAAGTTAAGATTTTCATCAGCAATTTTTTGTTTGCTCCAGGAAATCTTATAACCAAGCATTAAGAAGTAAAATAATAATAATAATAATAATTACTGCCTCTGAAGTATTCTGATCAGATTTCCCATATTAGCCATCAAGTGAAGTGTTGTTGACCCACTTTCTAGACATATGACCGTTCTCCTCCCCGAACTGCCACCTTACCTTCCATCCATGCTCCTCCTACTGGATCACTTGGTGACCAATCATAATCCATCTGAAGAGCAGGTGAAGAAACTTTGTGACAAGTCTCTCTCTTTCTCTCTTTATTACAGTCCATGGATCTGTGCTGTCTCTGGCCTCCAGCGCTTCGTCAACTTATTCCTCCGTAAGCTGTGCTCCCTTCATCATTTACTCTGTCCCATCTTTCACTTTCTCTGTGTTTCCGCCTCCCCTAAGGATGATCTCTAGCTACAGTGAAAAAGGTAGATCTCTAGCTACCTAGAAAAAGCGTAGGTAAAGTTGACTTGAGAGTTTGGTATTTGTCACCATTGGGAACAATAGCACTGTATAGCACTATTTTATAACACTTTGCAGTATTGCCATAGATTATAAAGTGTAATGAGAAGAGGAGGCAGAGGAATGACAGCAAAATAGAAAAATGTCTGTGCATATGCTGGGTTCTTTGCATGGCTGATCACTTGTGTTGCCTGGGAATGCCTCTATTACTTTCACCCTAACTGCCTGCCTCTCTGTCTCTCCTCTACCCCATTATGTGCTGCCAGGCTGAGGAGAGGATGCAGTCAGAGGTACAGTAAGAGCCTCACTTTACTTTCCACTCCTGTTCTGCTCTTGACCTTTGGTGGAGAGCCAGCAATCTTCCTGCTTCCTGACTTTCCCGCCTTTTCTCTCTTTCTCCTACAGCAAATCCGCAAACTGCGCCGTGAATTGGAGTCATCCCAAGAGAAAGTAGCCACACTGACAACTCAGCTCTCAGCCAATGTGAGTAGCCAAATTGGTGAAGTAGCATAATGTGTCCTCGTTCCATGGAGTCTAAATGCTTTCTTTAAATTTCAGGACTAACCAATTATACATTTATTTTCCTTCCTTCCTTCCTTCCTTTTGTATTCACAAGTAATTTAGGCAAGGTAAAAGAAATACAATGGAAGTTCAATTTTCATTAGAATTCCAGCAAAGCTTATCTGTTCTAAACAAAAGAGCCATGTACTCCAGAGTTTTAATGGGATTGTATTACTGCACAACCGCAATAAATTATCACTGGACATTAGAGAGGATATAAAGCTTTTGTGTTTGTCATGTAGCAACAGCACCCTCTCTTGGCCTTTTATTCTTCCAGTAGTACAGCATCTTTGAGACTTTGGAATGTTGGGTTATATTCATTCCACACCTTCTGGAAACTGATCCTGGAAATATTTTTTTTATATCTTCCTTATGGTCTTCTGGAATTGCTTTAAATTTTAAACAAAATTGTGTTTTTTTCCAGTAATCCCAGGTTATATCCAAATCTTTCTCCTACTCTTATAACTTCTGTCTTAGTTTCCACAATTTCCATTTTATCATTAATTTGTTTTACATCTCCAGTCAATTGTTCTACATATTCTTCAATCTTCTGAATGTCATCTTTCATATTCCTTTTTATCCCTGAAAATCTTTCTTCCATTTCCTTTTTAAAAGCATCCAAACTATTGGCAACTGTTTCAGTCATTCTCTTGCCAAATGTTTTGCCATAAATCTGGACTTATTTGTAATGAATCCCTCCTTTTTGTTCCTTTTTTTTTTGCTTCTTTTCCTGTGGTTGTCATTGTAATATTTATGGCCAAAAACTAAAAGTATGTCAATTACTAGGCTGAAAGTAATATTTCTGCTTCTCTGTCTTTAACACTTTAGTCCCTTTATAACTACAACCATACTCTAAGGTTCATACTGGCTTTATCTTATTTCATAAAATCTACCAAGTATCTACTTTCCTTCATACTAAACAATCACCATTCCCAAGAAGGTCCAGTCTGATTGTCTAGTTAATTTTACTATTTTCAAAGGCAGTTTTATCAAAGAAAAAAATATTCTGTTTTCTAAAATTGCCGTCCTCTATTTGTTCAAAACATTCTTAAATCACAATTCTGTTAAGCTTTTTTGTTTTTAAGTCAGAATCCTTTAAGATGGTTTCTTGGAACACTGACAATTTCTGGAGGCAAATCATTCCACTGATTAATTGTACTAACTGTCAGGAAATGTCTTCTTGTCCTGCCCTTCAGGTGCTTTGGAAAATAGGTTGAGCCCCTCTTCTTTATGGCATGCCCTCAAATATTGGAACACTGCTATCATGTCACCCCCAGTCCTTCTTTTCATTAGATTAGATATAGCTAATTCCTTTAACTTTTCTTCATATGTTTTAGCTCTGCTTCTCTAATCATCTTTGTTGCTCTTCTCTGCGCTCTTTCCAGTGTCTCAATAGTTTGTTTTTTATATCATGGTGACCAAAACTGGATGCAATATTAAAAAAAAACCAAGGCTACTCATCAAGTGTCTTTATTCTTTCATGTTGGCCAGAAGATTTCTCTTTCTCAAGTTATAAATTAATATACACCCAGAAGTGCTTACAAAACTAAGCACTTGTCAAATGTCCCTAGAGGCTGCATAGTGATTTTGAGCAGAGTAGCTACTCAGAGCACAAGTGGATCATCTCTAGATTTCTCTTTCTCTAGAGAAAATTTAATTAGTCCAAACTTGCCACCTGTTAACTAGTCTTTGTCACACTGATGTGTGTCACACTCAAACAGATGCTTGAAGGGACATCTAATCCTCACTTGGAAGCCAGTGCTTGAAGCATCTCTGAAGGAAGCCAACATTCATTTCTTGTCATACTATCTGCAGCTCAGAACTAGCTATTGGAGGTGAATAATAATAGAAAGACTCAGACCAAATTCTATTGTTTAGCAGAGCTTTTGATCTAAGTTAAGCTTGTTTTCACTGCTCTTAGTTATAGGTTCAGAAGTTTGGGACTTCTGCTGTTGGTCAAAACTTTGTTAAATCATGATCTTGGTGTTATTTTATGTACTTTGATTGGGCTTTGATTAAAACTGGCTCTTCTTTTTTTTACTAGGCTAACTTAGTAGCAGCATTCGAACAAAGTCTGGTAAACATGACATCCCGTCTGCGGCAGTTGGCAGAGACTGCAGAAGAAAAGGTGAGTCATTAGACCAGAAAAGAAGCAGCAAACAGTTACTTTAGCTTTCCTGTTCAAGAACACTTGTTTTTTTTAAGCTCTCAGGGCTGTAGATGGTGAAAGAAGAAGCAGAAAATTGTAATTATTATTTAGTTCTCCAGGGCAATTGATCATAGGCAATATGATCCAAGCTCAGCTGAAAGCAAAAACTTCCAGTATGGGAAAGAAAACCACCTCTGCCTCTGTGTCTAGAGACTTGGATCATAAAACTTTCAGCTTTATTTATATAAAAAATGTTCTCCAGTGTCGTGTATTTAAGAAGTATAAAATATTAGTTTATACTTCTTCAGTAGGGTGAATTACTACAGTATATAAAAATATAACGTTTAACTTGAGTCAAACTTGACTCCTAGCAATTGTATGGATAATCTATTTTGTAATTTGGGCCACAATATGGAAGTGGATTGCCTTTGTTGTCTGATGTATCTCTCTCCCCCCTCCCCCCAATTTCCAGTCTAATCTGTAGCCCTGGGATTTCCCAGAGTGTCCTATCTAAGTCCTAATCAAGTTGTCTCTACAAAGCTTTTTTCAAGATTAACCAAAATCATTCAGATTCTGCCACTTAATGACACAATTTACAACTGAGAGGATCAATGTGCAAACTTAAAATACTTCCAGATCACTTAACATAAAACAGCAGCAAATTAATCAGCCTTGCTTATTTAATACTGGACACTTTTCAGTTTTTCTCAGGTTAGGCAGTCTACAGGATATAAATATTTATGTTTTTGATGAGTTTTTGCCCCAGTCATGTTATTGTTATTTATGTCTCTTTAAAAGACATAAAAAAGAAGTACAATAGATACACTAATCCTTTCCTCATTCTTAATTAGTGGTTTTACTGAAAGATACCTACTTCAAAAACTAGGACACTATCCTCAGAAAGTTAAACCATTCTTCCCTGAAAGAAACATTAGGCTGGTATTGTTTTGAGAAATTAAAATCCTGGATAGATGCAGCTTTTTGGTACTGAAAAAAATGGCCTTTTCCTAATATTACTCAGAAAAATTCTTATTAAAAAAACTAAACTCAAGGCATTAATACATTACACAATGTCTTTTAGGACACTGAATTGTTGGACTTGCGGGAAACTATTGATTTCTTGAAGAAGAAGAATTCAGAAGCCCAGGCTGTCATCCAAGGAGCCTTGAATGGAACTGATATTACACCCAAAGGTGGGGACAGTGGTTGATGCTTATGATCCTTGAGGATATTTTTATCTGCATCTTCTCCATGATAGATTTGGTATATATTTGTGTGTGTCAGAATCAGTCAACATCCAGAATCTACTAAGTAGCAGTTAAAACAATATACATTTTTCTCTAAATATAGAAAATCAATTCCTTCTTTCCTTAATATTCTCCACTTCCCTATTCTGAGTCTGACTTGGTATCTTTTAGACAAATAAGCTGATTGCTTTTCACGTAGAATTCTAACCTTTCTGAGATAATATTAAATTAGTGGAAAGAAACTACAGAAGAGAAATGGGATTTTTAATTCCTTATTTTTCTATTTAATATATGTCTGTGTTTTATACTTAACGTAGTTTGAAACCGAGTCTGAAAATTGAAGGAAATGCAACAATGCAAAAGTATCGCACAAGTCTATAAGCACTTATAGCAGAGGTCTATAAGCACATTCTGATTGGGTCTTTTCTTTTTTGTTGTCCAGAACTACGAATCAAGAGGCAAAACTCATCAGATAGTATATCCAGCCTGAATAGCATCACCAGCCATTCTAGCATTGGTAGTGGCAAAGATGCAGATGCTAAGAAGAAGAAGAAGAAAAGTTGGGTAGGTCAAGAGAGAAGTGAAGCCAAGGAAATTGTTTAATTCTACAGTTTATGAATATGAAATCCTGTAGTGTTTTGTCAGAATAGGTAATAGAATGACAGCCATGGTTATTCCAGGATTCTTACCTATAGCAATAGCTATACCTGCTTGGAGAAAATATTTCTTACAGAATTTTAATTTGCATTATTTTGTTCTTGAATTCAAATGCAAAATTGCTTGCTACAGGTGGAATTCATCCACTGCTAATCTATGGCCTATGAACTTTATGCCAATCATATTTAATTATGATTGCTTAGCAGATCAAGGGGAATGATGTCCATTTCATTATGGATTTTTTTTATTAAAAACAAACACATGCACTTAAAAGGTACCCAATATGTCTTTTTTTCTGCTTACTCAATCGTATCTCAATTTTTTAATTATCTGATATTTGTTCTGTTCTCGTTCCAACAGTTTGTTTTGAGCCAGAATATAGAACAGAAAAGTCTCAGTTATTAAGCTTCTCTTTAAACAGAAAAAGAAAAATAACTGAAGTGAAACATTTTGAGACATAGAATAATGTGCAATTGTTATACTTAATTCTTCACAACTTTTTTTTTTTTGCATGACAAGTCACTATTTGTGCTTCCAATGTGAGTCCTTATTTTTCCTGTATGTTATCCTTACTGCTCTGGTATTTCTCACTGTTCCAAGGAGAGCTATACCTCCAGCTCTCTGCCCAGTATGTGTGTCTTCCCTTTAGGAAGACTGGATAGGAATCTGTTCTTCCTCTATATGCTGAACATCCCTGCTGCTTCTGGGCAGGGAGCTCTGAGCTGAGTGCATGATTAAGTCTTGCTCTACTGTTTTTTCCCTTTTCTTCCTTCAATGCTGATCTACGCCACTTTTTTATTTTCAGGTATATGAGGTAAGCTTGGAATTTCCCTTCCACTTTCTTCCCAGTCCTTTCCTTATGTTTTACTCCTGATTGGTCACTCCATTGTATATGGGACAGCTCAACACTTGTGAAACTAACCGTCCCATTGGCTCATATACTTGCACTGCCAAGTCATACTGTAAGAGGCACTGCACTGGGATTGGGGGAAAGTTTCATATCTGTTGATAATATTATTTTGAATCTTCCCTAATTCACTCTGAAAGACGCTTTTCACAAACTAGTATTTGTTAATCACTTCCCATTTGTAGTTTGTTTTTGAAGACTGTGTTCCAGTCTTAATGGTATATAGAAGCATAAATATAGTTGTCATAAGAGAAAAAAGTATATTTAAATGGATAGATTTAAGTATGTTCCTTTTTCATCATTAGAAATAGTTCTACAGGTAGCTGAAGAGAGAGAGAGCGCACGAGTTAAACAATTCCTCTTATGTTAAGGAAAAGTTCCCAATTGAGAAATGATTGCATTAACTTGAGGTGTAATGTCACCATGTGAATTTTTTGATAAGTGATGATTTTTTTTTTGTTGAAGGATATAAGTAAATCTGTTTAAATAAATAATAATAAAGTAACCCAAGTAGTTAGATGATGCTCCTCATATTTAGTGTTAGTTTTGTTTGGGTATCTTGATATTTAGGCTTATTTAGTTTTAATGACCCAAAAACAAAATTCAAAAACTTATGACACTTCATTTATGTGTGAGCAGGAGCCTTGGTGGCGCAGTGGTTAGAGTGCAGTACAGCAGTACTTCTGCTGTCTGCTGGTTCAAATCCCACCAGGCTCAAGGTTGACTCAGCCTTCCATCCTTCCGAGGTGGGTAAAATGAGGACCCAGATTGTTGGGGGCAATATGCTCATTCTGTAAAACCGCTTAAAGAGGGCTGGAAAGCACTATAAAGTGGTATATAAGTCTAAATGCTATTGCTATATACAGAGCATCAAGCCTAATTTTAAATAGCCAGCAGAAGTGCTATTGCTATCAGTAATGTTTCTGCCAGGCAATACCTCCCTCCCTTCCATTTTGGAAACAGACCCATTGCTGTTACTAGCAGGGTCAGGTATTGTTCATGGAATATCCAGGCAGGATTCCAAGCATTCACAGCTTGTAGCAAGCTGAAATGAAAAACATACAAGTCCTAGAGGGTCTAAGACACTAGCCAATTTACTGCCGCCAAATTACCATGCAACAATTTGCCATGGCCAATTCATCACGGGACAGTTTGCTGCGGAACAAGAGTTACACTAATAACAAAGAAATGGTAGAATATAATAATTAAAGAAAGGATGCCAAAGGAGGGACAGAATGAAATGTAAATGGCAAAAATTAAAACAATTTTTAAATTATTTTAAATAATTAAATTGAATTGTTGAATTGTCCTGTGGCGAACTGGCCATGGCAAGTTGGCTGTGGTAAGATGCTTGTGGCCATTTGGCTGTGGTGAGTTGTCCCATTCCGAGTCCTAGATACTAGTAACTGCCATTTGAAGCTAAACAGGAGATCAATTCACTGAGTTAATTTTTTCCCCTTTTGTTTCAGAGACTGGCTGGAGGGAGAAAAATAGCATTTCTGTGATCTCCCCTAAGAATTGGGTTAATGGGCAGATTAGAAGTATGATAATTAAACCCTATTTTCCATTACAGTGCTATCTTCACCCATTACAGTGGCTGTTCCTCCTGCTACTGTCTCAATACACTTGTGAATTGATGCTTGTTTTGTGTCTGTGTGAGTGTGTGTATGTGTATGCATGTTGCATGCTCTGCCTGAGCAAGATTAAAGTCATGCGTTAATTAGTCCTTTCACAAGCAAAGCATACTGTACATCTATTTTCTTATTTTAAAAAATCTTCTTTACAATATACTTTGGAAAGAAAAGTATGCTTCTTTGGTCTTTTAATAGCAAGGCTTTGGGAGTACAAGATGAATACACTCATCTTTTAGCTCCCTTTTCTGATGAATATCTTTCCATTAAAACTAGGAAGGGCTTATACAATCTAAAGGCAAAGGAAGCAGCCTAGCCTTATTTGTAAATGTGACAAATCAGTATCAGGTTTCAATAAAGATAGGCATGGAGAATTGACTGTTGGAGCATATTTAGATTCCAAATGTTCAGGAGGATAGTGCTTTATACTGTAAGTGGATGAATTTATAAGCATCGCAAGGATCTATTCACATCCAGTAAGCTTAGAAAATGTGGCTGTTTGATATGGCATTTTACAAACACTACAGGTTATCCTTGAAATGATCAGCAATACTGCAAAACCATCTTATTATTATTCCTTCCTGTTCCTTCCTAATCCTTCTCTGACTAAGGCAGAAATAAAATGGTGCTCTTAACAATGTGACTTAATGATAGAACTAATGTCTGAATGTGTAACAAATAGAGTACATGTTATCAGTACAACTTCTTTGCCTGTCACATTGACAGGAAGAAATGCATGAATTCTAATCTGTCTCCCTTTCCCTTTCCTGGTTTTTTTTAATTATTCCTGGATAAATATTTTAAATTTATATTTATACCTCATTTTTTTTGCCTGTGGTAGACCTATAGACATACAAAAAATTCCCAAGCAATGACCAGATCTGCTGAAATATGGTGACTACCACTAGAACCTTTTGAATGCTTAGACTTTCCTCAGCATCTTTTTCCTCTGCTTTGAAAAAAGCAACCATGTGATACAAGGAATCAATTATGGCATGTTTATAATAAACCTGTAACCTAACCAAGTTCCCTTCCTAAATAGCCACAGGGTTGAAAGCATCGGCTCTTCTGACACGAGTCTTCTCTACTCCTAAGAATCCAAGTTCCCATAAAGAGATAGTTTATAATTAGATTATAAACTGTTGCCCAAATCTCATTATCTTCACCTTTTAGGGTTTTTGTGCACAGATAAAACCCTGCCCTCACTTGCTTCCTTTGAGAGGCAAGAATTCCTGTTGCTAAAATTCCAAACCACTTTGAACTAATCTCCTTCTGATACCTTAGACCCATGATGGCAAACCTGTGGCACAGGTGCCACAAGTGGCATGCAGAGCCATCTTGCTGGGCACACAAGCTGTTGGCCAACTTATCTCCAGCTGAGCATGCACATGTGATTGCACATGCATGCATGCGCAATTGCAGAGACCCAGCTGGTCTTCGGGTATCCACTGTGAATGCATGCGATTGCAGCAGGAAATCCAGCTGGTCTTTGGAGCTTTCCTGCACATGCACACATGATTGCTTGTGTATGCTAGTGCCTTTGTGCAGCATTTGTGCATTGCACATGTAAAAGCTGCATGCATGTGCAGATAGTGCAGTTGCACATGTAGCGCATATGGAGGAGCCACATGCAAGTGCAGATGGCATGCGCAAAGCACATACTTTTCGTCACTCAGTAAGTAAAAGGTTTGCCATCACTGCCTTAGACATACACAACAATGGCAGCAATTAGGGAAGGTGTCAGTTGATCTGTGCCATGCTTGTTGCTGATTATTGACTCTAGTGCATATTCAGACCTGTCCAGGTTTCAGTCTTGGACATGTCTGAATATGGTTTGCTTTATTAGTACGCAGGATAAGGTCATTTATTTATGTTCCTGTACTAGCTGCTTGGGATGGGGAGGGAAGGACCCACCACATATCTGCATTTTCCCTAAGCTGCAAGAGATACATTCCTGCTTTGGAATCTCCAGGACATGCTGGGCTGTGTTTCTTTCAAGCAAAGTTTCTTTCAAACAAACAGGGTTTATATTTTTAGCTTCCCTCAAGGACTCAGATTTATGGTTTCCAATCATGCAAGCAGTCTGGTTCTTTTCATGGTGAGATAATAACAGTGACATTGAGAATAATTTCACTTCCTTGCCAGCAGCTGACTCAGCTTGAGGCATTTCGCATGCCACGAGGCGAAGGGGAGCAAGTCTACTTTTGTCAAAAGGGCTTTCGTGGCCCCTCTCCCTGGTCCAACTTATTTACATTGGCTTGCTTGAAACCAACCAGTATTGCTGCTTAAAGCCTCTTAGGTCTACCAGCTGGTAGCTTGGGGGACCCTAATTAAGATGCACTGAACACAAATCATAGATACTTCTTAACCTTTCAATCACCTTTTATATGCTTGCATTCCTATTCTTTAAAGATGTTTGGAAAAATGATTTTTTTTCCCCACTCAGTGCATGCTTATGGGTGGAATGCATATTAATCTATATCTTAAATAATAATTAATTACATGTAATCTGTATTTGAAAGAGTATACATTCTCTTAAAACAGCTGTTGGCTTACTTAATGTTAATGTTAGCAACATATTGTCTGGAATATGATATATGTGATTTTTAAAAAAACAAGGATACTGAGTGTCTTGAAAAAGTATTCAAAATGATTAGAGAGGAATTTCCTGGTTTTAATGAAGACTCTGGGTGGGCTTTCCTAACCATTTCTATGTCTGTATTTTCCTCTTCAGTTAAGGAGTTCTTTCAACAAAGCTTTCAGCATCAAAAAGGGACCAAAATCTGCCTCCTCCTATTCTGATATAGAGGAAATTGCCACCCCTGATTCTTCAGCACCATCGTCACCAAAACTGCAGCACGGATCTATGGAAACAGCCTCGCCTTCCATAAAATCTTCCAATTCTTCTTCTGTAGGCATTGATACCACTGAGTAAGTCCAGCCTCCAACTGTACTGGAGGCAGAAGGGGAAGGCTTGTGTAGACAGTTTAGTATTTGGGAAGATTAGAATGGGGCATGTTAGATTAAGTTTAACATGACATTAATTCTATGCATGTACTTGTCTTTTATCCTCTGTTTTAATGGCTTTTCATTCCCTACGCAGAATCTTCCAGACAAATGAAGAAGAACCTGAGAAAAAGGAGGTTTCAGAATTACGCTCAGAGCTATGGGAAAAAGAAATGAAACTGACTGACATTCGTTTGGAAGCCCTAAACTCTGCCCATCAGCTGGATCAGTTGCGTGAAACTATGCATAATATGCAGGTAGGACTGATGCTCTGCAGAGCTGGCATTATGGCTCAAATTGCAGTTTGTACATTGCTTTGGGGACCAATTTCTGAATGCCTGTTGTGTGTTTTCATTAAACAATGAAACAATTGCATGATACATGCCCCACATTATATGCAGTTGATACTGCTGATTTTATTATTTATTGGAGGAAGTACATTGTTTGAACAGTTGTCCATGGGTTATTAATCCTTAAATGTTTTGATTAATTTACAAATGTCTTTCCCCAATGTAAGGATTTTTTAAAAGGTCAAGAGCCTGTTTAGTGCCAGTGGAGTCTCTATTTTCTATTTTTAAACTCATCATGGTCACAGTGTGAGTCACTGTCCCACATATTTCTTGAGATTAAAAAATTAAATAAGATCAGAGGCACACCTTGTGGCTAACAAAATATGTTACTTTGAACACATTTTTTGTCCTAATAATATTCCAAACACATACATTGTTTCAGAACAAGTAAAAATAACGTTGTTAGAGAAAGACAGTGAGAGAGACAGAGCACAAGCAAGACTAACATAATTTTGGCACTCAAATCAATTTTTCTTTTGCTCAAGAATCAGGAAAGCTCTTTTGTTCTCTTTATTGCTTAACTTTCACTACTACGTGTTTGACATCAATGCTAATTAACAAAATAAAGTGTTAATAAGCACCTGCTCTCTGGTGGAAAAGAAATACAAAAACTACATTTGGTTTTAAAGACCTCTTTTTCCACTGATTCAAGCTTAGAATTTACTACTCAGTCTTTAGTCTCTGGGATCCATAATGTTGGTTGCCAGGTGCAATTCAATGTGCGTGATATAGGACCTGAGTGTCTTTAGGACTGCCTTCCCAGATTGGGTTTTGCTTGTCTTATCAGATCCAACAGAGCAGTTTAGCTCTGTTGAATTGCCATCTTCAGAGGTTGGGTTTGGAAGTGGGTCCTTTCAGTTGTCCCTTTCTTTTGAACACTGATGCCCCTGAGATCAAGCTAGTCCTTATCCTCCTGGGTTTCAGAAATCTGCCAAAGCTGGGTGGTTTTTTTTCAGTAGGACTGTTACAAGCTGCTTCTTCCTGTAATTAAGATATGATCATAAGACTAATCAATAAACAATTGCCATTTCTGTAATCAAAGTGTAATGGATGTAGAGTTCTATTTATTATGGTGCTGTGATTTGTTGTCTTGATTTTAATTCTGTAATTTTAACCACATTTACATAAATTGGATATGTAAACTGCTCAGATCAGTTTGGATGGGAGTGGTGTATAAGCCCTCTAAATAAATGAATGGTATGAATGAACGTTGCTCTTATTAGCTATATCATCCCAGCTTTTGCTCTTTGATCATTTCCTTTAGCTGGAAGTAGATCTATTGAAAGCTGAAAATGACCGGCTAAAGGTAGCACCTGGGCCATCATCCATCCCAAGCCATTTGTTGAGCTCATCTGCTGCATCTTCCCCAAGGCGTTCTCTAGGATTACAGCTGAGTCACTCTTTCAGTCCTAGTTTAACTGATACAGGTAAGAAAAGAAATGGAGAAAATAGGATCACCAAACTATAGATGGCAACTTGCTTTTTGCATCTCAATCATAATCTTCACATGTTGTTTAATGATATATACTTAAAAGATAGAATCAAAATTGGGGAAAGACAGGGTAATGATATATGCTATGTGAAGTCCCGTTTATGTCAGTTAGAATGTGACATGTAGTACTTTGGGATTTTCACAAAATGGAACTTTTTTTTTGAGCCCATAAGAATTGGAAACCAGCTGTTCTGTATAAGGAATGTCTC
The DNA here is from genome assembly GCA_017656035.1 of Myanophis thanlyinensis. NCBI lineage: Eukaryota > Metazoa > Chordata > Lepidosauria > Squamata > Homalopsidae > Myanophis > Myanophis thanlyinensis. Next base: position 1,669 of record JAEANM010006702.1, on the reverse strand, counting down.
GTGCAGAAATTGCTTTGCAAATTCCTGTTGATAATATACACAGGCTTCTGATACTGTCACTTGTTTTATTAACCCAACTTTCTCTCAAATGGAGAATCTACAAGGGAAGGGGAATCAGGGTAAAGAAAAGGAGATGTGCTTAGATCTAAAATGAAAGACATCCTGTGTTAGAATCCATGAATCTAAATGGGGGGGGGGGGAGAGAAAGAAAGATTCAGTATTTGAACAGATGCCCCAGGACAAGAAACATAAGATTAGATCCAAAGACTAATTTTACAATGTACACACTTGCATGCGTGTATCTGTCTAACCTAATCATCTCATGCATATGTGGTGGCTGTCGTAAAATTGAACCAGAGGTTCTGAAGAAAAATCTGATATTAAAAAAAAAAGCCATAGACAAAGTTCTAAAAATAGTGATTTATTTATTAAAGAAGACATTAAAACAGTTTTGAAACATACACCATGGAAATAAAAACCACAAGTTAAACTGATAGTATTCATAGAATCATTAATCAGAAATTATTATCGGTATGCAAAAGGCAGTATTTATCAAAGTTTGGCCAGAAAGCGTCATCTGTTACATTTCTAGCTTTTGGAATGAATGAGTTATTTAAAAAAGAAAAATAAAGTACAAATACATATATACATACATATATAAACATATGAAATATAAAATTTGAAGTGGAGTAAAAAAAAAGGAACTATTATCAATGGAACAGCCAAAGAGTTTTTCTTCCCCATAAATCACAAGGATTTCTCTGTGAGGCTACTAAATTCAAATAAAGCAAAGCAGAGTTCTTAGTTGTGCCATCGGATTTTGGAAATCATTTTAAAAATTAATTTTAAAAATAATTTTAAAGAAAATAAATTCTTCTACTTTCTGGACATGATGGAGGGGGGAGAATGAATAGAATTTTTTAGTAGACAAATATGGTGCAACTAACTCAATTTCAGTCTGTGATAGGCAGGATTGTTAAAATGAGGCGATCAAATACAATGTGCTTGAATTTTGCTTTTCTAGAACTGTCGCCAATGGATGGCATCAGTGCTGGTACCCAGAAGGATGAAATGGTTCTACGAATAGTAGTGCGCATGCCACCTCAGCACATCATCAAAGGAGTAAGTACCATAACAAGAAGGGAGAGGTCACTGTTAGGGGCAGTATGTCTCATATGCAGCATATTTGGGGAAGGGGACATAACTTTAATGAGATGATCCGGTTGCCCTTGTAAACATCCCCAGCCATATTGTACCTCTGGTTTGGCTTCCAGGACTTGAAGCAGCAGGAGTTTTATCTGGGCAGTAGCAAAGTGAATGGAAAATTGGACTGGAAAATGCTGGATGAAGCTGTCTGTCAGGTTTTCAAGGTAAGTTGATAATTAATGACAACTTTTTTGGTACATTTCCATCTTCAAAAACTTTATCTCAGATATCTAGAGGGCTAAATTTTGGATTCAAGCAGTCATTGCTCAGTTTTATGTTACTTGCTCTTCCTGGGCTTTAGGGACAGAATTTTAAATGCTACCTTTCCTGCTGGCCATCTTTTATACTATTAAATTAAAAAGAATCTCAGAATAGCAGAGGATTGAGACAGAGAGAAATGGCAGAGAGAAAAAGATAAGCTGGACCTATTGAAGATAAGCAATACACCATCACCCCCTCTCTC
>JAEANM010006701.1:0-18365 GCA_017656035.1 Myanophis thanlyinensis | reverse complement strand
CCCAGAATTCCTGAGCCAGCGTGGCTGGCTCAGGAATTCTGGGAGTTGAAGTCCACGAGTCATGAAGAGCCGTAATTGCCCACCCCTGCCTTAGGCCATAACTAAATAACAAGACAGACCACGGGGGAATCATTTTTTTTCCCTTTTGGGAGAGGGATAAAACTCCACCTTGGATTCTGCATGAGGATCCCATATCTCTCTAGGCCATAGTCCTGTACCCATCTCTACCACTACGGCAAGCAACATGCTGTGAGTACCTCGCTAGTAGACCCCTGGCAACAAAGAAAGGGTTTGTTCCTCAACATTCATTCCAGCCAGCTTTGCATAAAAAAAGTGGGCAACACAAACCTAGCACACTAGATACTATCTGTAAACACAACACACCCTAATGGCATCAGATTTAGCGTGTCGTCCACAGGTTTGTTAGTTTTGCTTTCGCAATCTATTCTTACGTTCACATTATGTGACACAATTAGTGGTGAGGAAAATACGCAGAACAAGCTTTCTTCCTTGTCTTTCCGACAACCAGACATACGGATTGTGCTTGTCACACCTGCCTTCTTTTTGCTGCTCAGCAAGAGCTGGAGATGGCTCCTTGTGCGCGGCTCCTTTCCGAAGTTTTCCACAGGTTCAAAGTCCCCTTCTGTACACAGTTGTGACTGAGCTGTTGTCTGACAACTGCATACTCGGGAACACCCTGCATACAAAGGTCCCCATTTGCCACCTGACTGTCTTTTTTCACCTGCATTAAAAATAATCTCTTCTTCTGCTGTCATCACTAATGAAGGATGGGTTATATTGTCCAGGGTATATGCAGGAATGTCGAGATCCTGGAAGACCTGTGTAAGGCGGATAGATTCCATTTCTTTCTAGTTCAGGATTCCTTAGATTAGTTGGCTAAAGGAGAGAGATTTACACAGAAAAGAAGGAAAGAATAATTCAACACTTGCCAGTTTTGTTTTGTTTTTTACATGGACAGAGCTAAATATTGCACAAATGGGAGTTTCTCTGGCAGGATTATACCTCTTCACCATTCTTCTATTGGAAGCCATTCAATAATAATGAAGATTGCATTCCAATCTCATGGGATTTAAATATTAATATACACTACGCGGAAAACATCATAGTGTCCAAAATGCAAGAGGAAAGTGGTTAAAGGAACAGGATCAATCCATGCATAAGTAATCCATGAGATTACATGGTTAAAAGTATTCTTTCCATTATTATCTAACTTAGTTTGATTATCTAACACCTTTGGGAATTCAATGATGCAAAGGAAATACATTCCTGATCAATGACCAACAACTTGGCAACTTGTTTAAAAGTATTTTAAAATTTGAAAAACCCCAAGAAATGAATTCTAATAGATTTTGGACAGATTTTGGACAGGTGCAAAGCAGTGGGTTCTTACCAACCTGCAATACAGGTAGTCCTCAACTTACGACCTTCATTGAGACCAAAATTTCCATTACTGAGCAAGGCAGGTGAGCTTTGCCCCATTGTATGAACTTTTTGGGGGGGCGCAATTGTTAAGTGAATCATTCCAGTTGTTAAGTGAATCATGCAGTCATTAAGTGAACCTGGCTTCCCTCATTGATTTTTGCTTGTCAGAAGTCAGTCAGCTGGGAAGTTTATACATGGTAATCATGTGACCCCTGGGAGAGTAGGACTGTCATAAATATTCCCTGGTTGCCAAGTGCCCAAATGTTGATCACATGACCATGGGGATGGTGCAACGGCCTTAAGGGGGAATACCAGTCATATGTCAGTTTTTTCAGTTCTGTGGTAACTTTGAATCGACACTAAACGAATGGACGTTAAGTCGAGGACAACCTGTATTTGAACATTATTGAAGAAGCTATCATAGCTGCCAACCCAAGTCATTAGGAAATACTATAATATGAACAGTCTGGTAACCTTCATTTTGTTCACTTCTCAGTTACTATATTTTCATTTTGGGTTAAACAATTGATAAGAGAATCCTGCTTTTTTCTATTCTCATGCGCCTCTGAATGATTGCAAAGTGCCTATCTTTCCCAGACATTCATTCAATGTAGGAATATATACCATATAGTAAACATCCGTCATCTGTAATAGGTTTTTAGTGCTCCCGTTCTCTTGCATTTCAATGGTTTCTCTGCTCCAGTCCTGAACACGAGGGTTTTTGGGATATTCTGCATACGGTGACATTTGGAAGTCACCACTTTTGAAGATGAGTTTGCTTATATCATTTTTATTCTTTCTGAAAAGAAAAATATATTTATCTGCAGGCTAAATAGTGTGAAGTGGAAAACGTGACCACTTATACATTGGTAGAGCTGTAGTGGCACAGTGGTTAGAATGCAGTATTGCATTCTGACTCTGGTGACTGCCAGCAGTTTGATCCTGATCGGCTCAAGGTTGACTCAGCCTCCCATCCTTCCAAGGTTGGTAAAATGAGGACCCAGGTTGTGGGGGACAATATGCTGACTCTGTAAACCGTTTAGGGAGGGCTATAAAGCACTGTGAAGCAGTATATAAGTCTAAGAGCTATGCTAGAGGGTTGTAAAAGATTATTTTCTCTTAGCCAAATCTACCAATCATGAAATTGTGGCTAGGATAGAATGCATTCTTTGTACAGAAGGCAGGAAAACAAGAAATATCCAACTTTATTCCTTTAACAACATGAAATAAATAATGTCAAAAAAGAATTTCCTCTATTCAGCATTGAAACATCTGCTTGTTATCGCCAGCACAAGCTTCATGACATGGTTGAAATTGTTTTCTGTCAGCTTGGACCTTCCTGATGTTTGCAAAGTTAACTATCGTTTAAACAGGCAAAGCAAATTGACCAATAAAGATATAATCCATAGGAACACCTTTTCAAAAATTAAAAACTGCTTTTATTTCTCATGAATGTTATTTAAATAAGTTCAAAACATCAAATGATGACATATTTATGGTACTTACTGGCAGCATGTGACTATGAGAGCTATTCCCATAATGAGCAGAAGTCCTCCTCCAGCTGCTGCAATCACGATGGTGATAAGCTGGTATGCTACAACAAAGAACAGGCCATTCTAAGCACCATTACTTTTTTTTTTTCCAGAATGACTATCAATACATGGCTGTCAGTTTTCTGTTCTCTGCAAAAAGTCCCTTAGCTGGAAACTCTGACTTATGTTGTTCCAAGGGTGCTTTTCTAAGAGGCAATTGAACTTTTTGTTTTTTCTTTGAAGATGTTTCGCTTTTCACCCAAGAAGCTTCTTCAGAAGCTTGAAGAAGCTTCTTGGATGAAAAGCAAAACATTCTTCAAAGAAAAACCAAAAATTTCACTTGAAAAAGCACTCTTGGGACCTACCATGACCTGGATGATTGAGAATCTCCATAGATTTTTGACTTATGTTGCAGTCATGGAATCCATTCAATGTCAGAAGGAAAGATTCAACCAATTTAGATCTTGGAGGGAACCGAACAAAAACCAGTTGGACTGTGAGGCAGCGCTCACATTGCTGAAGCTTTAGGAGGTGTTAATAAAAAAAAAAACTACTGTATTTTTTGGCTTATAAAACAAACCTTCCTCCCCCCAAAAAGGGGGCAAAAATGTCTGTGCATCTTATACAGCGAATGTTGCCGAAGCCCCGCCTACCCACCCGCCGTTTTTTGGCCTCTGCACTCCCCTTTTTTAGGCCTCTTTCGGGCCTTTTTCTGGCCCATTTTTGAGGCTTTTTTCAGCCCATTCCCCCCCCAAAGCCCAAAAAATATGCCAACCCCCCCCAAAGTGCCAAAAGGGTTTCAAAAATAGGCTGAAAAAAACCTCGAAAATGGGCAAAAAAAAGCCTCAAAAATGGCCGAAAAAAGACTCGAAAATGGGGCACACAGAGGCCAAAACTTTTGTTGTTGTTTTCTAAATCTAGGTGCATCTTATACTCAGGGGCGTCTTATATGCCAAAAAATACGGTAATTAAAATATTAGGTTATTATATTGCTGTATTTGCAAACTTCTCTTCAGGACAGTTCAAAACTTTGGCTAGTTCAAAAGGCTGTAACTCTGTGGCAATATGGTTTCGGAGTCACATTATTTTAAAACTCCTGCAAAGGCAGATATTCAATCTCTGGTCTCAAGTAAATTTTGGGTCATTTTTTAGAATATGAACCAGGAGGGACCATAATAGTCAATCTATCTGAATCCTCCAATTTAAGATATCCTTGAAGTTACCATTTAATTTAGGGAACACTAAAGAAAGGCTTTTGAAACACCTTTGGATTAGAATCCCATATTATTTTCTACCATCTTTCTAGAGTTCTGCTGAATTTCTTTTTTTAAAAACTGTGAATTCAGTAATTGCCAGCCTCCACCTCAGTGACACTTGGGAGCAAAGCCATATCCCTCAACGAAGCATTTTGCTTCAACTTGAAGGAATTCTCCATCTGAACATAAGCTTATTTTCTCCACCACACTGAAAGGATGGCACCCGTCCTCCAATCGGAAGTGGATGTGAATTTTGTGTCAAATAAACCTATTTGCATAAGCCTTTCACAAAATGAAAAGATCCAGCTCCACGAGGCAGTTGGAGTCAGGTGGCATCTAAATTCTAAGACCAAATAAATAAATGCAGAAAGGGGATAGAAGATTTTATAAAGTTATAAATATATTAAACACAATATAGTATATATTAAAGTGAATTAACACATACTACATTAAAGAGTATCCAAACCTGGAAGAATTGTAAATTTTGAATGCATATTCAATTTAATTATATTTTATATAGATAAATATATAATGTTTGTATATTATATTTAAATTATCTAGGTTAAGATGCTTTTGAGGTAAATATTTTCTAAATTGATTGGTTTTATATAATTATAGGTTATTTATCACAGATATGTTTGTCAGTGGTAATCTATAAGGGAAGGAAGTATTAAAATTAAGGAATGCAATTAAAGTAGATAGAGTAGGTAACAATATTGGACTGGATACGTACGATTCCTGCAGTTGAATCCCCCTAATCCAAATGGACAACTGAAAAGAAAACAGTGGAGATATAGTTTTAGTCTCTTATGTATGAACCCACAATCTCTTCAGTAGGTATCCATTAATCCACAATGAATGAGGTTAAAAAGGACCCCTCTTTTGTAAATTTTAACACTAATATTCTGCCTCCTCCCATGGACTGATTGATCTGAGAGCCATTACCACCCTGGGATCCGGGTTCATTCCTCTAAGAGCAACAAAATATAATGTTTTCAAAAATGGATTTATTTGTATCTCACTGTTATTATTTTCACAAATAACTCAATGAGCATATCCAGCACACTTTCCTCCTCCTATTTTCCCCAACCCTGTGAGGTGAGTTGGGTTGAGAGAGCACAACTGGCCAAAGGTCACCCAGCTAATTTTCATGACTAAGGCTCAGTGATGGAATTCAATTTTTTTACTACCAGTTCTGTGGGCGTGGCTGTGGGGGTCATGTGACTGGATGGACGTTTCTGTAAGCAGGGCAATAAAGATTAGGCTAGAAACAACACCAGAATGTTTTTGCCTGCCTTCCTGACAGGATTAACCCTGTAAAGTGGGGGGGGGGGGGAAAGGAGATTTCTTCTAACAACCGGCTTTCCGAACTGCTTAGAAAATTTACTACCAGTTCTAATGAACCTGCTTTAACCTGCTGAATTTCACCTGTGCTAAGGCTGTACTTGAACTCACTGTCTCCCCCTTCTAAGCTGACCGTTAACAATTAGACCAAAGTGGGAAACAACCATCTCCTTTCCTCCTTGACCTCCTCCTTCCTCCATGCAATGGACCTGGGCAGCTAAGGACATCTAGGCTTACATTCAATAGTATTGAAAAAAAGAGGGGAAAAATAGCTCCTTATTTTTCATACCTCACACAAGTGTCATTTTCGAGTTTATACCCATCTTCACATGCTAAAAATCAGAGAAAGAATGTAGATGAATAAAATGCCAATGGCTGAAAAAATATACTGGTTGAGATTCCAAGGATTACTTTAGCTGTTCAACATAAAGTCTTGCTTTTTAAGAAGCTGCAATATCTTGTACAATACTTTTTTCCGAAAATCAGTTTCAAATTGGATTTGCAATGAGACAGTAGCAGATTTTTTTGTATGGGTTCCGTAGAATCAACTGCGCCAATCTTTTAATTCCCAGCAGTGACTCTCAGAGAATACAATGTAAAGGCTGTTTAAGATCATTAAGAATGTAAAAAGGTGATGGACTGATTTTTTTTTTTTTTACAAATCATTATCTGTCTAGAATAAGTTTTAAATATGTAAATAATGATCAGTTGGTAGTTAGTTGTATTTAAACTAACTGACCAATAGAGGTCAGTATTATTCCACATAGTGGCTGTGATCAGTATAGGAAAATACATTACAAAGTCAACAGTTCAGCTCAACTCCAAACTTCATAGGAAGGAAGGAAGGGAGAAAGTAGTTTGAAGACAAAACCTCTATTTTTTTCATTTTCAGGGAGAAAAGCAGCTTATAGGTAGGAAATAAACATAGATAAAATAGATACATGGCTGCGACTCTTTGCCAGATTTTGGATCGGAATGTAGTAAAATCTACTGGGACCATCAAGTTGAGAAGATTTTGGAAAATGAGTGGGTTAAGATCTTATGGGCAATTAAGATCCAAACACACAGGCATCTTGTTCACAACATGCCTTGTAGAACAGTCACTAAAAAGAAGAAAATCTGGTTCACTGATGTTGCTATACTGGGTGATGCTAGGATTGAGGATTGGAAATTGGAAAAAAAAATGAAATACTGGGATTTGCAGATCAAAGTTGAACACTTACTAATACAAAATGAAATCTATTGTTATAATGAATGTGATTGGAGCCACAGAGGCTCAATACTTAAAATACTATCTTGATAGTTGGAAATATTGAATTTTTCAGACATGAACACCCTAATTTTCCAAAAACGCAAAACAAAAAAAAACACAAAATCCTATCCTAAATGGAACTGCCTATATTCTTAAGGCACTACCTCAATAATTTATTAGATTCTTGGTTAGGGCTTGAATTATTAAGTTTCCACCAGTCTTACTCTGTGAATCTAACTGTAGATTACCTTCACGTATTATCCAAACTTGATTATAGTTTATTTAACAAATCATACTTACAAAGAACCTGGCTTTGCTTGATTTGTATACCCAATCGAAATCTACAAGCTAGACTAGTGTTTCTCAAGCTTGGTAACTTTATGATGTGTGGACTTCAATTCTTGCATGCATGAAGGCTGGCTAGGGAATTCTGGGAATTGAAGTCCACACATCTTAAAGTTACCAAGCTTTAGAAACACTGATCTAGACTATTTATTTTAGATTGTATTTCTGTGAGTGTTTATATGGGTAATCAATGAGTTCTACAAAGTATCCTTGGAATCCATAAAAGTATTTTTTATGGAGCCCATAAAAACGTTTTCCTAACAGACTGGATTAGATCCAATTTCATTGTAATATCTCATAAATATGCATTTTGCCTGATTTTCTGTTTTTGTCTGAAATTCAGATTAATAGAAGAGATTGCTACGGTCACAATTGCATATAAAAATTCACATTACTGAAATCTAGATAACATTTGAAAAATTATCTATATTATGGTTCAGTCCGCATAAAATTGAATGTCTCTGAAGATGCACAGAGGGTAAAATTTTGTTTTGTAGCAAATGGAATTTATTCTGACAGCACCTTCAGTAAACGGCATTGGCTCCAATTGTGGATTAACCACTTGTGGGATGAAAACAATTCATACTTTTCAGACAACATAAAGGATCCACTGAAAGAGTTGAGCATAAAGATCAATTAATGTTTTTTTTTACTTCCCTAGGAAATCAGACAAAACAAAGACAGAAATAACTGCACAATGTAATCTCTAAAAACGTAATGTTCATTATGGGCGTAGCGAACTCCTCCCCTGGCCTGCTCCCTTTTATTTCGTTTATTTTTATGGCTGTGCAAAAAGATAATATTACTGCTTCACAGAGAGTGGGGCAGAAGACAATATCTCCACTCTAGTTAAATAAAAGACCGAAAAAAACCCACTAAGCTCTTAATACTTATTCAGAGAGCAGAGTTCCTTAGCGTGTATAGAAAGGCAAGGAATTGTGTTGATCTGCATAAAATCCTTTGAACTGGAACCAAAAGATTAAAACCCAGCCACCTAGCTGTGTAAAGCACAATACCTCTGCATGAATGATCCAGTCTGTTGTATTTGAAATACCCAGGTTTGCACTGGCAAACGGCAATGCCATCCAAGTCTACACACACAGAAGTTCCTTTATCACATTCCGGATTTTTATGTTTACATAGACCACCAACTAAAAAGAGAGAAAGGGGGTGGGGGGATGCATTTACAGTGTTATAATTTTTCTTGGAAAGGAAAAAAAAGCATCTTTACTGGATTCTTGCTTTGCCATTACAACTTTTACTTGATTTGGTACTTAAGCTTCCCGACTGAGATGTCAACGTAAAGGACCAAGCAAAATTATACTTGTTCATCCTCTCTCAAAGTAGAAAAATAAAACTCATCTTGTTTTCTTCCGAGTATATATACCAATAAAGCTAAAATCACAAGGTGGGAGGGCAGAATTTTTAATATCCCAAAGTGCCTTCTTGTCTTTATTTAAATTGGACTCAACTAGAAGTCCCATCCAAAGAAAAGCAACTGTAGGAATATATTGACTCTGCTGCCAAGCAAAAGAGGCATTAAAATAAAGAGTTTAACTGAAATGAATCTCTTCTCTATAAACACTTTTTTCCGAGGATGAGACTACGGAAGATTTCCTCGCTCTTCCCTAAATTGCTGAATTTCTGTGTGAGATTTAGCACACAATGCCAGTTAGGTTACTTCCAGAGATAAGATCTGCTTTCTTTTTTTATTATTATATTATATTATATACACCCCATGAGAAAAACTGATGCTAAAGATGTGGGATTGACATCTATCTACCTTGGCAATTTTCTACGTTGATATTTTGGTTTTTGGTTTTCTGACTTGTGTGTTTTCTCTGCACGCCTTTCATGAGGTGCCAAGCAAGCTAATCCTTTTCATAAAGTATCTCAAGTGCAATTGTGTGATTACAGTACTGCTTTAACAGACTGCGGGTCTCCACCTATTCAAGATTAATACCCTTGAAAAATCGATCTAATCACAACGTCTTTGTAACTGCTATCTTTTTTTTGTTTGTTTGCTTAAAAGTATCCTCCCTATTATTGGATTCTCAGAACTGTGGTCAGGTCGTTTGGACAAGTTCAAACGTTGTATCTCTGAGATGAAAAGCCTCCCATACAGTGACAACTGCCTTCCTGTGTATAGATTATTTTTTATAATGAGACAAATTACACATGTTAAAAGAGACTCTATCTTGGCATTCCAGCCTCTAGACGTTTTGAGATGTCTCCAGTGGTGGCATTCAACCGGTTTCACTACCGGTTTGGTGCATGTGCTGCCGCGCAGCTTCTACAACACAAGTTTTTCTGTTCTGGAGGCAGCCCAGGTGATTGAGAAGGCTGCAGAGGCCCGCAGAACAGCTGTTCCAAGTGATTTAGGTGAGTAAAACAAAAAAATAATAAAGGGGATATAGGATAGAAAAGGGCAGGGGCAGGTGGACGGAGCCAAACTTCAACTCTGCTGAATTTCACCACTGGATGTCTCCAACTTCAACCAAGACAGCTATGAAGAAAATGTCTTTTGTTTGTTGCAAATAAAATTATTTCAAAACACTTTTCTTTTCTTTTTTTTTAGAAACTCTGCAATATTTACCTCTATAGAGCTGGGTCAAATTAGAGATGAACTGGCAGGGTAAGGTGGGAGCTTTGCAGGCTCGGATCCGACTTTGCACTGTGCCCAGTACTTCAGAAAAGGTGACATTGGAAGCCATGGAAAAGGTGCTCAGGATGGATATTTGAACAGTACCTTCCTGCCTGAAGAGAGAGAGACAGCCATTTAAAGTTACCTGCTCTTTCTCCAATTGTGGAAGCACAACATAGAACATTTTAAGTCAGACCATTTCTCTTGTGCCTATAGAAAAAAAAGTCTCCCATTCTTGGGAATGTGTGTGTGTGTGTGTGTGTGTGTTTTCCCTAAAATAAGACCCAACTGGAAAATAAACCCTAGCATGATTTTTCAGGATGCTCATAATATAAACCCTACCTCCCCCCCGCCCCAAATAAGGCCCAGTTAAGCTTGCCAGCCTGATGCATTTAGTACCATATTTTCCCCAAAATAAGACGTAACTGATAAATAAGGCCTAATGCGTCTTTTGGAGCAAAAATTAATATAAGGCCTGGTCTTATTTTCGGGAAAACAGACACACATCAAGAAGGAAGGGAGGAAGAGATCAAATTATACCCCAGCTCTTTCACTGTGATGTGCACCTTACCTGGAGGCTTTAACAGTCGAAGTATAATAACCAGGAAATGATGAAAGGGATTCATTCAGCTGAAAACAAGAAAAAAAATATTCAACCAAGAATTTTAAGTTTGGCAACTATGCCTTGAACTCAAGACTTACCCAGGATACAATACAGCCAGGCAACTGCCAATGGCATAAAGTTGCCTTCTTACGGCTTCTCCACTTCTTCCTTTTCTCTCTGAAGCCTGAGAGCATCAGGAGGTTTTATTAAAATTTCCAAAAGTGGCCTCACAAGATGCCATTATGAAAAATATATATATATATTTAAAGGAGAATTATTACACTCACCAGGTTTAGGATAACTCCTTCAATTTGATGTAGTTCCGTGTATATCCCTCCAGTTGTGTTAAAGGTTAGTGGAAAGTGACCAACAAATGTCCTTACTGAGGATGAGAAGACACCTTGTCAGCTAATGCCAAGAGTAAATTTCCCTTGCTCTTTTTCTCTCATGTATACAGACATATACACTATTATGCCCTTTCTTTGCAACAATGAAATAGAAACATGACTTTTGATGTGTAAGTCAGGGCTTTGACTTTATGGGCTAAACTGCATTTTGTACAAAAGATGCAAAGACATAGAAATCATCTGTAGAAGGATACAACCAAGAGTGGTTATCATCATTATTTTGACTTTTAACCTGCCTTATGGCCCATTGGGCACTCCCTGGCAGCTAATACCTTTCTCTTCCAATGGTATTTTTCCCCCTTGCAAAATTCTCAGCTGCCTTCCCAACAGCAAAAAAGATACTTCTCCCAGCCACAAAAGAAAAAAAAGCCACCAGTATGGGATTTTTTGGGGAATATTCCAGGGGCTGGTGGAAGGACATTAGGGACAAAATCAGCCTTATCCAACCTGGGTGACTGACAAGGATGTAGAATCCCAATCCATAGTTATTATTCTATTCAAAATCATTATATTGCCTACTGTTAATCTCATTATGCAACTTTATGTTTCTATTAAAATTATAAAGTCAATTAAAAATTCAATTTAAATCTTTTTTTTTCCCATCAAATAATCCAATCAAATTCTTCCTACTTCTTACTGTTTTACCAACAAAAGAAAGAGAATGTTTTCAGCAGAATTTCAGTTATAGTACGTCTTAAAAAGAAATATAGATATTTCCAAGAATCACTGCAGCTGGTACTATATGAACTGGGGTTTATGTGTGTATGTTTTAACAATGGCAGTTGAACCAATTGTCAAATTAGTGTTTAAGACCCATGCTGTCACATATTCATATTTATCGATATGTGAATCTCATGCCTGACAGTAACTCGAATGTAATAATCTGCCCCCAAAATCATAAGTTAGGCTTAGTTCTGAAGTTCAAAGTCAACTGTACGGCCAAGAATTCTCCTAACGGATTATTATATCATCAAACTGACATTATCAGAAGCATAATATATAAGATAATGTGATACAATATATGGTGTTAAGGTCACTAAGCGGCAAAACAAAGTTCAATACATTTTTGGTTAAAAAAACTTTTTTTTTATAATAACGATATTTTAGCTATTATTATTTTACTCCTTGGCTCTTACCCAAGTTGCATTTTCCTTTTCCCATCTGATAGCCCAAGGAACAAATGCATTGGAATGAACCTTGTACATGAATGCATGTAGACATAAGTGGACAAGGGTGAGGCAGGCACTCATCTACATCTGAAACAGAAGAGAGAAAAAGGAGTAAAATGCCATTTTGGAATGACCATCTATGTCAGTGTTTCTCAACCTTGGCGACTTTAAAATGTTTGGGCTTCAACTCCCAGAATTCCCCAGCCAGCGAATGCTGTTGAAGTCCAAACATCTTAAAGTCGCCAAGGTTGAGAAACACTGATCTACGTCTTCAATAGAAAGCAGGCCAGCTGAGGATTCAGCCTTCTTCCAACTCCAGATAGAAAATAAAACTTCAGAGGGATTAATCGCTTTAGTAAAAAAAAAAAATCCAGAGTGGATAAAATTAAACTTTACATCATTTACAGAAGAAAAGGCTGGGCCTGTTTGCAGTCTTGTACAATTATCAAATCATTTCCTTGCTGGTTATAGCGTTACTTTCAGCTTGTCCGATATTGGGATACAACAAGTTGTACTTGGTATCATACACATTTATTGTCTGGAAGATAACCTATGACAGCTGGTAATAATATTGGCCACCTGATATTAAAGACAAAACTTCTCTTCTCAAACAATTGACTTGAGATAGATAGACTTCAAGCGCTCAAAATTTGTGATTTCGGATGACATGGTGATTACATAAATTCTGTAATTGTGAATGCTAATTGTAAATGCAAACATTTAATTAGGAGACTTGAGCACTTGCACCACAAAAGTATTTTCAAGAATGATAGATAATTTAAAAAAGGTGTCCCTATGGATTTTACTCCACTAGTTGTTGCTAACTATAGGGGGTAGTGCTCATCTCCATTTCAAGACCATTGAGCCAGCGTTGTCAGAAGACATTTCCACAGTCCTGTGGCCAGTATGATGTCACAGAGTGCTGTTACCATCCCACTGCAAGGGCACCTATTTATCTACTCGCATTTGCAAACTGTTAGGTTGGCAGGAGCTAAAGCGAGGACAGGAGCTCACTCCATCATGCTGTGCTCAGGTCTTGAACCTTGAATGTTGGCTTTCCAACAGGCCCAGCTTCTTAACTGCTGAGCCACTGCGCTAGCCTATGGTAAATAATATACTTTGAGATTTCTTTGCACCTTCTTCCACTTAATTAAATTGCATATGCCTCTGTGATTATAGAAAAGATCAACATTTCCACCATTACTTAACAATATGTTTAAGTGTTTCTTTGCATATTTGCTGCTATTTTAAGAAACCGACTTACAAATAATTATTTTTGTCTGGTCTTTTCATAGCTTAAAGATGTTCCTTCCCTGTTTTCAAATAACTCTTAATTCTATATGGCATCTTTATGTATTACTTTGATCTCCATGAAATTCAAATATATATATATTTTAATCTATGCAAAGCGCTCCCATTCCAGTATACAATTACGCACCACAAATTAAATTCATTTTTCAGGTCAATGTTGTTTCCAACATTTGCAAACAAAAGTACCTTTTCTGTAGGCAGTTGGAGATATCTTTGAGCTTCCGAGATTCACAGTTGTGGTTGGTCTGGAAGGAACCAGTGAAGCAGGAAAAGGCTGAACAGTGCTTTTTTGAGAAGTTAAAGTGTAAGGAGAAGAGGTAATAACAATCCTGGGCACTGTGGTTTTCACAGTAGTCGTACTGCTCTTTTCCAACATCTTGGTGGGAATTCCAGGGAAAGAAGGCATTTCAGTAGGAGAGGGCAACGGGATCTTGTGAAGCTTCGTAGTGAAGAAATAATTCATGGTTGACACTGAAGTAGGCATTCTTCCAGGTGTGTGTGTCATTTCTGTAGTTTTTTTGCCCATGGTAACTGTTGATGAAGGGAAAGTATCCTTTTGAGGGATTGTATGCAACGGTATAGCCGTAGTTGCTTTTGCTGGCTCAGAAGTAGTGGTCATTTCCTGGAAATAGGGTGTAGAGGTAGTTGTAATGGGTTCATTCTCAATACTGATTCCTGGGACAGTAAGTGTTGGTCTCTTCGTTTCCTCTTGGGAAGTGGTTGTGGTTCTTGGCGAAGAGCGGTTAGCAGGCTGTTCAGTAATTTCAGTCAGAAGAGAAATCCCGGTTGACATCAGAATGGTGTTGTTCGCCAATGGATACGCCGTCGTCGGGTGGCTGTATTCGCCGTGGGAACCTCCTGTCGTGTGTAGTTCTGCTCCAGTTGTTCCTTCGGGCGCAGTCATAGAAACACTGGTTTCAAGACTTTCGCTAGGCTGTAACAACGAAGATGTTGAAGAAAGTGAAGGCAACCCGGAAGGAAAGAAAGACAATGTGGGTGGTTTCGTGGATGAGAAGATGGGTGAAAATGTCGTTCGAGAGGTGGGTGGAGATGATGATAATGGGGACAGGGAAGTAGAAAAAGAGGATGGGGCAGAAGACTTGGCTGAGGAGTACAAAGTGGATGGGTGAACTGGTGGGAGTGACTCCTGCTCTGACAGCCTTGTAGAGGAAGATGAAAATGACAAGCTGCCAGTGGATGCAGATTCTGATTCTGAGTAATATTGAGTCGTGTGTGGTTCACTCACTGTAGACGAATACTCTGATGTTTTCAGGGAATGGACCGCCAAAGGTTCTGTTGAATTTTCAGAAAAATCACTTGAAAAGAAAGACTGAACTGACTCAGAAGCGCTGGATATTTCCGAAGGGTAAGTGGAACTTCCTGAGGTGTCAGCTGACGTGCTGTTGTTTGGAAGAGACAGCAATGTCCTTTCTCCACCCTTGGCAAAGGTAGTTAAGGTGTATGTGCTGTCAGTATGAGAAACTGAGGTCTGTATCCCAAAGTCAGTCCCACTCATTGGTTGGTATTCCGTTCCAGGGTCTGAAAAAGAAACAAATCATGATTAACTATTGAGATAAACTTTCCATTCATAAGATAAAAATGAAAGAGATAATGGTGTAAGGTACTCTTCAAAATAAATGCTACAATTGTGGAACTTTTACTTTCTGGTTTACTGGCTAAGAGCATTCCAAACCAAGGAATGGATGATCTTATTACACTGCCTGCTTTTTGTGATTTCTTTGGCAGGTCCTTTGTCCCACTGTCTTATTAGATAGGGACTTCTGCGATCTGGTCAGACAGAAGATGTATTTTTGGGAATCACTTTTATACCACAGGACATACAATAGCAAGGATGAGCTAGGACAGTGGTGGCAAACCTTTTACGTCACTGTGTGCTGGCCTGCATGCTGAAATCTCACCTGGACCACATGACCTTTGCATGCACAGGAGTGCCGAAACTCATAAGACCAGCATCCCAGCACACATGCATGTTCCAAGAGCTGAATGTTTGGTTTCCGGCGTGCACATGCACGCTGGCTGTCCAGGCCTCCAATTCCTGCCATGCATGCGCATGCAACAAACAGCGGGCCTGAGCACATACGCACACTGGAAACTGGGCGTTTGGGTCTCGGAGCAATCATCTGCATGCGCACACCAGAAACTGGACATTCGGCTCTTAGAGCACGCATCTATGTGCAGGAACATTGACGAGGAGCCTGTGGGGCTGCGCTTGGTACGTGGAATAATTCCCATGTGCTGCTTCTGACATGTGTTCCATAGGTTCACCACTACAGAGCTAGCACATGGCTAGACTTTACCATTTCACAGGATGTGAAATGTCAAGGTATACCGATCATCATCCGTCTTTCTGCAATGGCTTTGCCACATCAAATATTATGGCACGCTGTTCTTCTGAATCCTCTCATACATTCTGGGACTCGAGTGAATGCTTTCCAACTCTATTACAATAAATAATAAGACTAAATGTATAAATAGGAGTAGAATGACTGTAATCAACAAAGACAGAGATAATGACAAACAGTAATAGATGCCTTGGGTGCAATCCCAAAACAACCGGAGCACCACTTGCATACCATCAGCATTGACAGAATCACCACTGATCAATTGCAAAAGGCAGCTTGACTTGGAATAGCTTACATCCTGTGACAGTGCCTTTAGCACCACCAAACAGCAATATCTACCTATCTCAGGTCCTTGGATGGGAACTCAATAAGTGAACAAAACGACAAATCCAGTCTAAACATCTGGCTGACTCTTCATAACAATAGAATACCTGGTGTTTGCTACATAATAGTCTGACTTTCACAGAATACTACTATAGATGAAAATTCTGGAGAAAAACAGTGGGTCAATGGATTGTGGAAGTTGTATTTCTTGGACTAGCTGTGGTTGGTCAAGGTCTCAGATAGCATTTTTCATCTGATTTAACCCATTTCCTAAGGAAAAAAACCAGGATCTCATCTTGGAAACTTATTCATACAAAACATTTCCTAAGAAGCTATGGGTTATCCCACAAAGAAAATAACCTTCCGGTTGCATGAGCTACTTAAAAGAATCTAAGCCAAGGGAAATAATATACTAGTTTAGAATGAACTGTCCAGTGTACAAATGTATTCTTCGTGATACAGGAAAATTGGATTTTTTTTTCATTACAATCAGCCAGACAAACACATAGTTTATAATTTAATCCACTGGCAAGTTGGTCATCTTTATTTTACTGTACAGTATTCAAGATAAGGATTCACAAACTAGGACATAAAGAAGTATTAAATATTAGATACATAACCAATATGGTTTTTATGCCCATCAATTACTAATGGTATAATACGTGTCAGCTTTAATGTTACTTGATCTGAAAGTAAAAAAAAAAGAACGATAAATATATTCAATATATTGATTCACTTTTAGATACATAAAATAAAATATTCACCAAGAAAAGCACAATTCATTTACATATTAAGAAAAAAAAACCGTCAGGAATCGGCTTTGATGCTGGCAAAAGACTATAATAGAAAACTAACCTGAAAGTTCACTTCTGGAAGAAGAATCAGTTGATGAACTAAGAATTTGGAAAGCCTCAGTTGAAGATGGAGAGATATCCAAATCTTTTAGAGATAAATGTGTCATTCTGGAATATGTCTTAGATGAGGAGGGTTTTGAACTTGTGCTGTCAAAATTTTCCATATATGATGAGACACTTTCAGTCTCTTCCATCACTGTAGTGTTCATTGTAGGTTGTGTAGTTTGCTCTTCATCTTCACTGAATGGGGCTGAACTGCCAGTGCTGATCGTGTGAGTATGCAAAACTCTTGGTCCACTAGTTGAATTATCAGTGCTTCCAATAGCTGAAATAGTAATTTGAACACATACAGTATGTTTAAAATGGCAGATAGTTCAGCATTGGAAGTCATAGTATTTATTATATTAAGCACAATGAATTAGAAACGTAGCCTTGCATTTTGAAATGGAGTACTGCGCTTAAAGTAATTATATTTGATTGGCTCAGAATGTATTGTGGTTGCCCTTTAGATCATTCACATTTACTTCTGCACAAATAAAATCCAAACAAATGATATAGTTCATCATAAATGTAGGTATTTTGAGTCTGCATACTGGATATGTCTACAATAATAGACATGCATGCCAATTATTAATGCTGAATGTATGTACAGTATGTTGTATGTGCATATACACGTATTTACAATGTTGGACATACACAATGCAAACCATATTGATTACAGGCTGCATTTTTCCTTTAGTCTTTGCCATAAAGCAAACTTACTTGCTGAATCCTTTGGTGACAAGGCTGTAGGAACTCCAGAGGAATATTCCAGTGAATATTCAGTAGAAGGCCCAATAGATTGTACTTCACTTAGTGAAACATTATGCATTTCTGTTTCAGGCTCTGAATACAAGGTCAAGCTTTCCTCTGAAGATTTGGAAGTTTGGGAATTGTAAGGGTTGCTATCTGCTGCATCATCAGACGTGCTGTTATCCGGCAGGGATCTTAAAGTCCTTTCTGCCCCATGTACAAATGTGGTTGATAGATAGACGCTGTCTGTTGAAGCTATCGAAAATCTTCTTCCCACCTCGGATCCCTTAATGGTTTGAAAATGGTCTGTAGAGCCTTAAATAAGATTAAGAATTCAGATTTCATAAGCATCATTTGTGCAATGTGTTCCAACACTACAAGTCAAATTAAGGGGGCATAATAAAAGAACTGACTCACAACAATTTGAAGTTAACTCAGCACGGCATGATTATTCTCTGTCCATAGAGACATGCTGTGAATTAAACTTCTAGGAATAATCCCTATATCCTTGTTATATAGACTTTGATTATTTTTTTTAAAAAAGCTATTTTTATTGTGACTTCCTGTTAATCCTATTACAGCTTAGTTTAAAAAAAATGGAGAGATTCAGTTCCTCTGTCTTTTACAAGGTAATGGTTATAAAGAGAGGTTTGTATTTATCTGTTATTTAATTCATCCAATAACTTCTCAGATTCTCTGGGTGGATATTTATTTATTTATTTATT